>JANHGB010011971.1:0-107542 GCA_026283785.1 Coracopsis vasa | reverse complement strand
GGCTTATTTTATAACCCCTGTATGTGAAACAGAGCCTCACTACTTATTTTGAACAACAATATTTCTCCCAGCAAATAAGCAGAACTGATGAAGACACCTCCTTTTTCTCCCACAGGAGTTAGTCCCATCCTGGCATGCTGCTATTAGCTCCAGTCTGGTTCCATCTGATTTCCTTTTCTGAGTGTTGGTGGGAGCAGAGAAAAAGCGTAGTAGCAGTTTTATCCATGGATGTATAAACATTATGTATGTTTGAGAAAGCTACAGCAGGCAAAAAAAAACCCCAAACCTCAAAACAACCCAGTTTGCAATCTGGTGTAACCTTCTTGCACTACAGGGTAGCTGCGTTTGCTGTGATTTTGTCACCGCGCAGGATGAACGGGAGCTGTCAACGCGGGTAATCCTATTCTAGAGCGACCTCTCGTGTTATGTCGGTTAACTTCTGTTCGCATTAGTTTATTTTACCCAGTTTCCATTAAGGTTATGAAAATATCATCAAATCGCTTCTGCTGCTGGTTTTGCTCTGTGCAGTTACACTTCCCTCCCCATGCTTGTTGCTTAGTCAATGCGCTGCATCGCACTGAAATCATCCCAACAGCACTAGCGAGAGGATTTCCCCCCTCTTTTAAATTAATTTTCATGTATATTCACTTCTGTTCAGAGTCTTCACCTTTCAGTGAAATGACCAGATGTCTCAGCAAGCCTGGAGCAATGCTGGCATCAGGAGACTTCGCCCCCATCCTGAGTACTGCAGACTGAGATGCCAATATGTTCTGGTTTGTAATGGATGATTGATTTGCAAGGCAGTTTTGCTCTGATTCTCCCTTGCTTAAAGAAGCACTGGGCCTTTTTTTTTAGAGGTATATATACCAAGCAGTATTCCCTCGTCTGTGCTCTTGTGTCCGGTAAATCCAACTCTATTACTCTTCTAACTTGATGTCCTTTTGTTTGTGACTTCTTTTTTTCCTCCGGAGGGGCTTATGTTATTTGGATCTTTAATAGCAGTAAAATTACATCGGGGAAATAACTAGATCAGTCACCTAAATACCTTTGAATGTGCAAGGCTCATCCTTGGTGGAAGGAAGTAGAAGCCCCTCCTCAGCAGCCATGTGGACAGACCACCACACTTTCTGCCTTCTCCTTGTGCCCACTGTGCATCTCCTTCCCTCACTCTATGCATCAGATCCAAACATCCAACATTCACAATTTGTAAGGCTTTGTAAGTTGTGTCTTTGGGCACCATGGCAAACCCTGTGGTGAGACCCCTTAGGTTCTGCAAGGGTATGAAGATGTGCAGCCTGCTCCAACTGTGCTGGCTTTAGAAATTACCTGCCTCTGGTGGAAAGACCAGAAAATTGATTCCCTGTGTGTAACCCCTCTTCCTACAGGTGTTCTCCTTTGGAATACCAGTACAGGTCAGACAGCTGCTAGGGAGAAGTCTGTGAATAGCCAGAAAGTCAGAGTTTGGACCTTAGTGGCAGATGGCATAAGACTGGAAGTAAGATTTAGAAGTTAAAACCTCCAGTTTATAGTCCCCTATAGTCTTTTCCATGAGAGCTGTAGTACAGCTTTGTTGAACAATTGTAAAATTACTAATTTAATCCATTCCAGTTCTCTGGAGATTTTTAATGCACATTACAAATTAATTACACAACTTTTACAAATAACAGGGACTGAGCTTTTAATTCCTCCTGCAGTGGGGAGTGTGCTAAAACATAACCTGTCAGCATACGTGATGCTCTGCCTCATAGACTGTTTAAGCTGATCTGGCAAGAGAAAAGGAGTCTCCAAGTAAATGGTAATGAAATTCTCGACATTTTTAATCAGGAATGGGCTATCACAGAACAATACAAATTATCTGCTTCTAGGTGCCACGGATTGCTGCTGTATATTTAAAAGCCTTATTTTTGTGACAGGATTGTGGCTGGGGTTCCTTTCGGTCCTAATAAATGAGTGGAAGGCAGTCACAAATCACATCGTTCACTCACTAAGGTGAGTGTGAGTTTTACAGCAGCACTCAACAGAAAGAAAGCCTGGCTTTAATTTAGTTATTGCAGTTTTTCTCACTCTGAGATCATCTTCTCAGCCCATCACATTAACCTGTTTTCTGACGAGCAACCTCTATGTGTCAGGTTCATATTCGGAAGCACCTCTTCACAAATTCAAATATCTGTATGCACCGGCGAGCTCCTCATGGAAGATTTTAGATGATCCTCAAAATAAATCCTCGGGAGACTCCTTCTGTGCAGAGGAAAAGCACTTTCCACCCAGCTCCGGGGGAATCCTGCAGATGTACAGCTTACCCCTAGAGGTCACTGCGACCCAGGGATTTCATCGAGCCCTCCCTGCCACCCTATGGGGTTGGTGCCTGAGTGGTGCAGAATAACGTGGGTCCTGCTGGCCTGGGCTTGCCTGTCACCACCCCCCCCATCCCCTTTCTTTTCCTCCTTGCCATTTCTTTTTCTCTTTCTGAGGTTTAACGCTTATCGCTCGGAACCAGCAGGTATTCAGCTTAATTATTTTAATTTTTTTCAGATGAAATAAATTCTTTTTCCCCATTCTTTTTTTCTTTTTTTTTTTCCTTTTCTTTTTTTCTCCTTTTCTTTTTTTCTCCTTTTTTATTTTTGTCTTCTTCCTTTGTACTCAGAAAAATGTCAGATAAATTCGGCCAATGTATTGCTAATTATTTTAAATTCAAGAGAAAATTCACCTTCAGCAGGTGAAGAAAATGACTTCTGGGTTCTTCCACGTAAATTCTTTGTAGGAGTGGATTTTACTGTGCTGCACAATTTAGACTGCATTTGATTTAGTTTTCTGGCACGATTTACCACTATCTCCTGTTTCTTAAGCATATGATTTGAGATTCTGGGGGGGTAACTCTCCAGTTTCGATGCAGATTGCTGGTAGTTCTCAGGCTCAGTATTACACAGACTGGTTCAAAAGCTTCATGCTACTTTTGCAAGGCTTTTGTACAAAGACTTCTTCATTCCTCAGTTTTACTTTGCCTTTTAGAACAAGTCAAGATTAGCTAGAGCTACACTGTCGGTAGCATTCTAATGAACTACAGGTTAGCATTCTAATTTGGTTGGGGGACAGATACCAAAATTTCCCACTTAAGTCAATCTTTTTCCAGGTCTGCTAAAAATTTTGAAACACCTTTGGAATGTGAGCTTCTTTGTCTAAACTCTAGAAACGCAGATCTGTATATATCGAAATGTGAAGAAGTCTAGAAAAACACATCTTTTCTGACTTTTCACAATATTGTGATCATATTCTGCCCACAGAAATTTGCCTAAGTTCTACAGTAAAGCAAGTATATGTAGCCAGAATAAGTGAAAGAACAGTTGGCCAAAACTTCCTCCATAGAAAACTTCAAACATGGAAAAATACTCCTGGCTAGAAATAAGTATATCAGTGGAGCTGGGTAGGTTTTGGTCCCTTCTATACAACATGCATCGTAATTGAACAGAGCAGAATCCCACCTTTACATCATACTGCAATATATGCAAATTTCTATGAATAATGGATTTAATCCTATTAGAAAAGAGATTAAAAGTAGTTAAACATGTCAGCCTTAATTCTGCTCTATGACTTGTTAGCAGAGACAAAAGTATATGCTTTTCCAGTTGATGAACTGTTGTGGCATCAACAGCCACAGCCCTCTCTTGGGAACTTGCCATATTTGCAAAACCTGGCTGTTACATATTTCCTTATTGGAAATGACTTTTAAAATAGCATCAGCTATCTAATACTGTACATTCTGGTGATAATCCTGTGCTCATTTGTTTTGGACTGGCCTAGCGCTTGGAGGAGAAATCACAAATCCAGAAGGATGGGGTGTATTTTTTGTGCCTGGCTTTGCTACCAACTCTTGGTAAGCCCTGTAGCAAGTCATTTAAACTCTGTACATTTGGATTTCCTAATTTGCACAGCATAGCTTCACCAGTAAGAATTGTGTGGGAAGCACCAGTTATTAACACAAGTTGGGTAATCCCATTTGGATAGTATAGGAATTATAGAGAATACAGGCATTCGGTTACTGAAATATCCACTAACTGACCAAATAGCTGTGATAAAATATCACAGGGTGTAAAGAAGACATATTGTGAAGTATTACACAGTTACATGGAAAACCAGAAGAAATGCCACTGCCATAGCTCACTAAATAGATATAAATACAGAAACTGACCTTTTCTAAGTTGCTGAAATGAGTTGTGTATATTGGGGGTGGCTAGGGTGTATGCATAACACTTAAAGGGGTGGAAGAACTTAGTTTGGGGGAGGAAGAGGTGGTAATGTTAGCTCTGATTACCTTCTGTTTCTTGCAAAAAAGGGAATGATGGGAAAGAATGTGAATTTTAGAGGTCATTTGAGTCAAATAGAATAGGGCCTCCTCTGTTAAAATCGCTTTATAGGCAGCTGTAGCATGGGGAATGTAAGGCTCTCGTGCTGTAAGGGCTGCTAGCACTTCAGAGCTAGCACTTCAAGAGCAGCACTACAAGACCCCTTTGCCACATGAGGCCGAGCAGCAGGGCAACTGGAGAAGTTTAGAATATGTGAATTCACACGTAGTATATGGTAACCTGCACATGATGTTTGCTAATACATGTAGTTATCCCAACAGTCAAAGCTCTAAGTGGGACTTTCTTTTAATCCTTACTTTCTGCATTTTCTTTTTGGATTTCAATTTAGAAGAAAAACCAAAGATCCTGTTTAGCTGTTGCTGCTTAAATGCTTGGCAATTGTTGCCCTAAGCAGATCACTATAATCCTGTTGAAATATGATGTTTCTGGAAAGTATCTGAAAAGCTTCTCAGCCTCAACCACTCAGCCTTTCCTTCAGCACGAAAAGCCTTACTTCTTGTGTGATGGGTTTCCATCACGTCACAGACCCCTGCTCTTCCCTGTAGTGTTGATTTATCATCTGTGTGTATTACTTTACAACTGTTTTTAATTGCAGCTGTTGAGACCACATCAATTTTTAATATCAGTGGCAAAAGTCCTCCCACAGCCCACCTGGCCTTTGGCTGAGAGGGGGCACCCTTGGGAGAAAGCAATGTCCTACTTCCTGGGTTTTTCCACTCTTGTTTAGTGAGAGAACAGTGTGTTTTATCGTTTAGCCATGACATATGATGGGGCGAGGAGATCCAGAGAGATTTCTCAGAGCTGCCAAATTTGATGCAGTTCTGTGAAGGATATTTCTTACCAGTGAGAAACCCTCCCATTTCTTTCTTCTCGTCACCAAAAATGTATCTGTTCCTCTCTCTAGGTCAGCCTACTTCCTGGCAGGCTTGCAGTGCTCCAGAAGAAGTAGGACATTGAATGGAAGAAAAAAACCCACCATCAAATAGGAGGGTTTCAACAGTCCTCAACTAGCTCCCACCAAAAAGACCAGCAGCACTGGCTCCTCTGCCCCAGAGTGTGCTTCCTTGTGTCTCATCTGGGACCTCTGGGGTCTTAATTAAGGACATAAGAAGGATGCTCTTGCAGAAAGCACTAGGACAATCCTCAGGAGCCACAGGAGAAGACGGATGGCTGCTCTGCAGGTTGTGCTTCAGCAGGACCAGGAGGAGGGGATGCTCTCAGAGGCCAAAATGGTGATAAGTGTGATTTTGGTAGCTGCTGAAGAGGGGAAGGCAGTGATTTGGCTGCCAAGGAGACACTTCTAGTATACCACCATCAGCTGTGGTTTGTTTAAAATGGGGTTTTAGTGCTGTGGGGCAGGGAGGAGGAAAAGGAATCATCAGGAAAGGTGGAGAGCAAATAGGAAACCAAACACAAGTGAGGGGAAAGTGAGGCATGCAGCCTGGCCCAGGTCAGCTCCTCACAGAGGGCAAACAGCAGTAGAGAGCACAAGGAAGGAGAGACAGAGTAGGGAGAAGGAAGATCTGGGGGCCAGGGGACTGGTCCTAACCATGGTGCTTATGAGCTTGGTGCTCCTTCCCTCTGATGCTGTATCTCTCCTTCCCACCCAACATGAGGGCACGAAACTGCTCAGAACAGACAGGAACTACCAAATGGAAACACTTTTCATGCTGGAGGCACACCCAGGTGAGGATTGTTTTCTCCCCAGTACGTCTGCTGCGCTAGACTTGAATTCACCTTGTCAAAGAGCGGGCACCTGCCACTTCTTGAGGGAAAAATGCAGCCTCCACCATGGTCCCTGGGGACATGCAGAGACAAACAGCGCAGCAGCTTGCTGGGGCACTCGCTGCGATGGGGATGAAACAGAGCAGCAGAGGCCTATTGATGCCTGATAGAAACAATAGAAACCAACTGCTGCGGTGAGAAAGCGGCCATTTGCCATGCCAGCTGCAGCCAGGGATGGAGGAGGGAAGGGATGGGAGAGCACGCCTGGGCCAGGATGCTGCAGCATTACTGCCCAGCCTCCAGCCCCATCGTGTCCTGGTGTGATGCCCCTATTTAGCTGCCTTTCAGCTGTTACTAGCTGAGGAGAGGTGTGAGGAATGAGAAACAATGAATGATGTTGCCTGAAATCTGATCTTGTGTCTAAATGTTACACTGCTGTGGACTTTCTGTTCTTCAAAGGGGTTGATGTGGGCTTGACATACGAAAAATGAAGCAGACATTTCCTAGCCCATAGCTGTGGCTGCATTAGGGCTCAGTGACACATAGGCTGCTTTGCCTATGATACTGAATCAATCCTCAGTCTCTGTCTCACAAAGCAGAACTCTCAGATTTTCCGAAGAAATGCCACTCATTTCACTTTGAGATGTTAGTTCCACAGGTTGTGTAGGATTGTGTCTCTGTTGGAGAATGATGCCCAGGGTAGCATGTATGGTGGAGTGCTCTTTTCGGCCAGGGCTTGCCAGGCTGTCATGCAAATTCTGCTTTAGGCAGACATCAGTGAAATCTGCAGATCCAGGCTTTTCCCCAAAGCTTTACATCATTAAGCTTCAAGTCCGTCCCTGGTGGTGTTCAAAGCCAGGTTAGATGGAGTCTTGGGTGACATGGTCTAGTGTGACGCGTCCCTGCCAATGGCGGGGGGTTGGAACTGGATGATCTTAAGGTCCTTTCCAATCCAAACCATTCTATGACTCTATGAGTCACTAACTAGATCTGTTCCTAACGTGAAGCAGTGGCAGGAGTGTGTGGGCACTTGTTCCTCAGCTGTTTAGCCACAATGATGAGGTGTTGTAAGGAATGGAGGATCGATAGGGAGCTCCATGCATTGTCATACATCACCAAAATGCTCTTGGGATACTGTTACAAACTTAGAGTGAGAACCAGAAGACGGAAAACCATGAAAATAAGGGAAAATTAAAGATTTGGGGATTTGGTCCTTTCAACAGATTTTACTAGGTAAGATACCCAGAGGACTGTAAAAAGTGGGCACTGTCCCATTCTGCTCCTTGCTGTGGCCAGTCACCATTGTTTCAATGGAAGAAGGTGAAAAAGTGTCCCAGAAACCATATTCTGGGATGTTCAAAGATGGGGTGAGGGGGTATAATTAAGAAAAATGGAGTTTCTTCTGCTCTGCTGGGTGACCAGCTAAAAGCTCTGGAGTATGGTGATAATACCCTATAACCATTGCAGATCACTGGCAGGTGATAGTCTCCTGTCAAACACCTTTGGAGGCTTCATCACATCAGGGATCTAAGGATTCAGCTGAATAGCTCAATTCTGTCTTACACCATCGCTTCCATAAACTTACTGAGCAAACTGAATGAGAGAAGAGGAATGTAGGTGAGAGGATGGTTTAAATCAGGCACAGCTGGGGAAAAAAAGCTTTCAGACACATCAGCATTTCTGCTGATGTCTTCTCCTGTGCTGTGATAGTGTATGTAGCTGGGGAACAAAGCACAAAGCCCACAGCCCACAATACCAGCTCCTACAGTAGCTGTTCTGTTAGGCCATTGCTAGGTTAGAGTGTTGACTTTGTGGAGAGAAGTCCTGCAGCTCACTCTTCAGAATCACACATGAGGCTGTAGCAGCGTGTGAGCATGTAGCAGGCAAGCGTGTCATCCGCCTTGCCTGGTGGTAACAACTGGAAAAGCAAGAATTGTAGTTGATAGGGAGAAATGAGGAGATGTCAGAATGATTTTACTGATTATGTGCAACAAGTTGCCCAAAGAAGTGGGAAATGCTCCATCCCTGGCATTGTTCAAGGCCAGGTTGAACAGAGCCTTAGGTGACATGATTTAGTGTATGGTGTCCCTGCTCATGGCAGGCAGTTGGAACTAGATGATCTTAAGGTCCTTTCCAACCCAAACCATTCTATGATTCTATGATTTGCATATTCATATACAGATTTCACACAAGAGTTTCCTATCAGGCATGTTTATAGGAACTGTGTATTTGATGTAAATACTATGAGGAAAAATAAAACCTTTAAATGCAATCGTTTACTGGCATCCTGCTTTTGAGAATCGCTGTGATAAAGAGACATGAAACAAGTAACTTGTGTTCTGGTAATAGCTAGTAGAATCTGCCCAAACTGACATATCAGATGGCTCTTCAAAATTGCTTATGAGCCATGTTCAATTGGGAACAAAAAAAGCAGTAAAATTCCTGCAGTATTTGCAGTAACTGCAACAAAGAAAAATACTAAAAGTGGGTAGAAAATGATTCAAAACCAATTTTGTATTGACCAAAAAGAGGGGGAAAATTGTGTGTAATTTTTTTCCTAATTCTTTGAGAAGAACTACAAAAAAACCCTAAAAAAGTCACTCAGGGACAGATTGCAGACAGAAGACATCAAAATTTGTTAAATAAATTAAGAACTGTGAAGTTCTCACTCAGCTTCATTTAATCCTCTACTGTATAAAAAGGAAGCAGGAGAATGTACTTGATTCTTCTACCAGTTTACTTCTTTAACAGACGCATTCACAGACTGAAATCTTTCTTTACTAGGGGAATAAAGGGAGAGTGGAAGAGAAATCTCTGGTTGGTACATCAGGTTTTCCATCTGATTTGTTTCCAGTACATGGGAAAAACATAGCGGATAGCATGTTGTGTTTACTAAAGAACATATACTTGCATTTAAATCACTTACAGCTTCCTTTTTTATGATGCAATTGTGAATTATGTTCTTTTGGCATTTGTAATTAGAGGGCAGAGCAGATGTGAAAGCTTAGTTTAAAGTGATATGCCCATTAAAATAACCTAGACTGCCGAGTGATTGTTCATTATAATGGGAGAATATGCCCATTGTAACAGCAGTTTTGTTCCACTTCAATATATTGAAGGGACACAAGTCCTCAGCCAATGTTGCCCCAACTGAGAAAGTTCCTGGAACAGGGTAGCACTGGACTAGGCTTTGTTTAGCTTGGAGAAAAAAATTATGCCAATACCACCATACCTTATTCTGGTACAAAGCATCAGACCAACAATTTAAATGTGTGAGGTTTCCTGTATTTTTCATAAGAAAGCTTTTGTTTTCCTCAGAGGGACTTTTTACTCACAGTGGCACTTAAGCTACCCAGTATTTTAAAATATTAACTATTAGGCTTTTCATTTTGAACCAAGACTAAACAAGGACTTAGGTTTTGATCAAAGACAGCTGCCCTGTAATCTGTAGTTATGCTTGATTGAGATAGGCTCTGACAGCCAACATAACAATAGACAGACCATTCTTTAACATATTAACCCTTGTGACCTAATTAGCCATCCAAAAAATGCAAATAAGATCCTCAGCAACCATTTTAACCATTCACTTGTCAATGACATCTGATTTTCCTTTTGCAATGTCAGTGTGCTTGTGTTCTGATTTTAAAGATGTTTAGCCTTCCCGCAGAACAGATGCACACATTAAACACTTGCACGGCTCTAATTGAAAACCTCTGTCTTTAGCCACCAGTGCTCACAGCAACGTTTGAAAGCTCAAGGTTGAAGATCTTGGCTAAACAGAATGTTAACCATCCCCACTACATCGTTTACACATTTGCTGATGATCAGTAAATACAGTTGAAATTGTAAACAGGGGATGGGGGGTGGTGAGGGAGCAGAAGGGAACGAAGAGAGGAATGAGGAAAGGAAAAGCTGAAACCACGGTGTCCTATTTACTTTTGCAAAGAAGTCTGGATTTCTCCGAGTCATTTCAAAAATGCTTAAAAGGGATAATTCACATCACACAACAGAAAATATAATCATGAGAAAAAATCCCTGCCTGTGAGTTGTTTTTTAACTGGCATTATGTTATTTGTGCATTTTAATTGTAGTATATCTTCAGCATCTGTCTTTTTCCTTTTTCCCCTTTGAAAGCAAAGTCATAAAATCCACTGAAAGTTAACCCTGGTCTGTTCTGGTCAGGAAGATTCAGATCAATACCTGTACATGAAGGTCTGAATTCAGTTTGCAGTAATCCCCATGCAGTTGATTATTGCCCCTAAGTTATTCTAGTGATATGTTCATTTGCAGATGCTGTTGCACCCCTTCGCGTTAGATTTGGTAATGATCCATGGATGAAACTACAC
This sequence comes from Coracopsis vasa, assembly GCA_026283785.1. Classification (NCBI taxonomy): domain Eukaryota; kingdom Metazoa; phylum Chordata; class Aves; order Psittaciformes; family Psittacidae; genus Coracopsis; species Coracopsis vasa. The sequence goes on along the minus strand of JANHGB010011971.1, from coordinate 97,110 downwards.
ATTGGTTTGTTGGCTGTCTGTCTGGTTTGGCTTTTTCCCCTTTTTTCTCTTTCTCCACCTCCATGTGGTGCCTTTTGCCAGCACTTGGGGTGTACACGTGGTTCTTCCACGAGCTGGTTGGGAAGCCCTCCATCCCAGTATGTCTGTTATTTCTTTATCATATAAGCTCAAATATATAGTGTGTCTATTCCTTTGGACTGGGTAAAGGAGTAATATCACGATAGGGCGTCTTGGGGTAAGAACCTGGTGTTTGCTCAGCATGTGTTAGCTTAAGATGCTCTGTCACTGAAGTAAACCTAAAAACCTGCAGTCTAAATAGTTGATGTAGCTGGGTTTGGATTCTCAGAGACATGCATGTCCTAAAATTTCAAGTGTACGTATAAGCATACACTAGTGCAAGCACAAAGCATGACAAAACTTCCACTGGCATTCACCACAGAAACCAGCAGATGAAGTCTTGTAAGAATACAGAATAAATCAAAACATGATGAGCAACACCTTGTGCATCCAGTCCTCAAAAAATCTCCGGAGACACTTGTCTTTTCATCTGCTTTTGGGGTTTTTGAGAAGGGAGGTTTCACTTTTTTCCTGGCTAAAGTTTTAGTTTTTGCTTTCCTCTTTACAAACAAGAGACTGAATATGCTGACACAATTGCATGATTTGAAAGTACTGGGATTTCGAGAGAAATCCCAAATATCTCATCATTGGCAAGAAACTCACAGGAGTGTCTTCAGCTGAAGACATTTGTGATTCTTATGGTGAGACTTGTGGCACACTCGAGTGTGTATCTACCCAAGAGTGGCCGCTGCGATTGCTGTGTACCTGGGCTGGCTTTATTTGTGCTATTTGGGGATGCTCAGCAGGAGCAGATCTGTCTCTTGCCGTCTGTAAGGTGGCTCTGCCTCCACACGGCTGCTGGTTTAAAACTAGCTTGGACCGTGGGCAGAACTCGCCGTCTTTGTTGTGACTGCAACGCAGACACATATTGTGTTTCTCCGCCTAAAAGAACAGAAGACAAATGGGAATTTGCAGCAATCTGCATTAAGAGGTTTATTCACTGTAAGTGTTAATGATAACTGGAGAAAAATAACGTGCCAGAGCATGGTGGCAGCTTACGCTGTCAGAGAACACATCTCATCGCACCTCTGACCAACACAGCTGTGCTGTCAGAACGGGATGGAGTTGGTCTTCGTAGGGGAAGTGAATGAGAAGAGAAGGCAGCAACCATTGGCAAATGGTGCCAGAAATGCTGAGCTCTTGCCTGATCACAACCGCAGTATTGACAACCCATGTTCCCCTAGCAAAGTTCTGCCACTCTTTTGGAGGTCTGTCACAAGAACCTCATGTCATTTGGACTGCCTAGGCATTTCCAGTGATGATCCTGAGGAGTGCTCGCACCGAATATGTGCACCTTCACTTGTGCAGTTTGTGAGTTTAGCAGTGTTTCCTGCAGAAGGAAAACCACAATGAATGCTCTAGAGCACAGAATGAGAGTGGGCTATGATATTAATTTTAAGGCTGTGACAGGATTAGGTAAAGTTCTGTAGCTTTGCCAGTCTCAGAAGAGCCAAAATCTGCTGTGACTAATTCACTGATAAGTCTATTGCCATTTCTTCCCCCTGCCTTTTTTCTTTTAACAGGCTGAGTTGGATTAAAAAAGAAGGAAATGAATTGCTGCAGTAGTGTGCTGAGTCAACTCTCCTTAGCAGCTTCTTGTGCAATTGAAGGCTCAGACTTAGCAACATTCTACTTAAAGTTTTATCACCACTGTTGCTACCTCCTTGTCACAGCCACAGTTAGCAGTGGAGATAACAATAGAAAAGGCAGCAGAGGAGGGGTTGTCTGTGTTATACCCAAAGGAAAATAGTCCCTCAGGGTACATGACATACTTCTCTGAGGGTCAATGGAGCAAGAAACATTGCAGTGCAGCTTCTAGTCAGTAAAAGTTGACTGCAACTTGAGTGATGCTTTTTGGAGGGAGAAAGCAGCAGGACAAGGCAGTAAGGAGATGTAATGGCCCGGCTGCCATCAAAAGTTACTGTTTGAGGTCAATAGTACATTTCAGTAAATCACTCTCCATTCTTGATTTTAGTTAGCGTAAGAAACAAATGGAAACATCCTTGGTGCTCTGGTGGCCTGAAAAAAACACCAGGACTCAATGTTATCTCCAACCCATGGTGAAACTGCTTCTGCTGTCCATGCCTGGGACGCACAGAGCTCCTTCAGGAGCTGGACCAGAGAACAAAGAGCTACTGCAGTTCTGAAGAATGCGTGTGCCCTGTGTGGTGGGGCCAGACCTTGCAGACCTGGCCAGAGGCAGTAGCTTACAGGGTAAAGAGGAGCTGCTGATAGCCCTCCTGTGATTAATCTGTGGGCCCTAACATGTCACAGGTGGGTGCCGCTGTTTTCAGAAGGGGAATGAGAGTCTGTAGAGAGCTGGCTGGTAGGATTTGGTTTCCAGCAATGGGAAGGGCAGGAGCTGCTCATTGCAGTGGGTATGGAGATGTCTTTTTGCCCCTTTTCACATTTGAGAAAGAGAGCTATGCGCTTCCTCTTTGCCAATGGGAGCTGAATGGCAGCTAAACCTCATGGCCACTGGACAGCAGGAAAGCTGCTGATGCAGAGTAGCTCACCAGCCTTCTGCAGAGGATGACAGACTGGATTCCCAGTGCTGAGCATCAGGCATCTTATTGGCCTCTAATTTCACTGGCTAGGTATGGGTTGTTTTTTCTATATAACATACTCATGGAGGGAATTTTAATCCTTATGGGTCAGTAATGTTCTGCTGTAGTAACTCTGAATAAATGTCTGCCTTTAGTTCTTTCCTTTTTGTCCCTAGTGCTGGATTTTTTAATCTTAATCATAGAATCAACTAGGTTGGAAAAACGCTTTAAATCATCAAGTTCAACCATTCCCCAGCACTGCCGAGTCCACCACTAAACCATGTCACTAAGGGCCTCATCTACACAGTTTTATTGTACTTTTGCTTTGCCCTAGATGTTTATCTTGATCTTTTGCTCCTGGATTGCCAAATATTGTCAGTATGGCTAAATCCTTGATGCTCTTGCAGTGGAATCATGGAGCACCAAAGAGCAGGCAACTAAACCCAGCGGAAAAAGAAATGTGAAGTGAGGGCAGAGGAACCAGAGCTGCTCAGTGGAAGGAGGGTCTCTGGAGCTAAGCAATAATGCTTCCTTCTTTTGAAATTTACTATCAATGATGTATTTGCTCATTTAATAGAAAAGATGACCCCAAATATGTTGCCCCAAAATTATTACCTGAAAAACTGGTGCTTTTGAACTTTGGTGGGTTTTGTTGAAATTATTGACCATGGTCTGCCAGCTTAACACTTTATGTGTAATGGAGCCACTAGCAAAAGGCTTGGTTGTTCTCAGCAACTTCAAGAGCAAGCTCAGGCCACCCCTTACCAGTGGGTTGTGGACAGGGAGGAAAGGTACGTGTTCATGGCACACCTACAGTGACAATTACCAGCTGTCACAAGGACATTTGGATGCAACTTTCAGGCTATGGAAAGGAAAGCAAACTGGCTGCCTGCATTATACAGAGCAGGAGTTAAAACAGCTGGGTAATCCCAGGAGGAGGAGATGTCCTTCGTCTTTACAGCTGCTTCTGATATGAGTTTGATTGAAGCCAAAGGTGTAGGTTTTGGGTAGAGAAAAGTTTTTTCAGTCCTCTCAACTAGAAGTACCACATTGCAAATGGCTACAGAACCAAACGTGCAAGAGGGTTGCATGTTCCTGATTTTATTAGTAAAACCTTTTCTGAGTTACAGAAAAGAGTGTTGCCCTATAATGACACAGGTATTTTATAAGTCGCCTTTTTTTTAACTCTGCTATATAATTATTACTTCCCCTTTATGTTTCCATTTCATCGTCACTGTTTGACAATTGTTGTTATGTTAGATATTTTCATTGACTTGACGTTTCTCACAACAGCTAGAACAAAAGTGACTTGTTTAAGCTGTAGGAGGTACTGTGAATTAATAGCTCACTTCTATTATTGTGTTCCTGTTAAGTGGAAAGACAAGTCATCTCTTTTATGAGTAATAGTTTCACCTTGGAATATTTCAGAGTGAGCAAGGACAGCCTTGGACACCTACAGTGTCTCAATCAGAGGGTGACAGACATTGCAATAGCATACACCCTGTCTACAGTATGCTGCTGTCAGTCACTGGTGACTGAAGCTATTTGGGGTCCATAATAATGCACAGCTGCTGTGCAGGAGAAATACCATCGCTAAACAAACATGGTATGGTGCTAATAATCCAATTGACTTTAGACAATCTTAAAGTTCTGATAAATTCCTTCTTAAATAGAGAGAATATTCTTCTCTCCAGTTTGTTAATGTGATTTCATGGGTTGTTTGTGTAACTCTTTTCCATGAAAATGGTCCTTTTGTGGACTTCTCTGGGGCTATTTGCAGAAGGGAAAAGACCAGCACGGTGACTTTCCGTCTTATGATGTTTACTGTTGGCAATTGGAAACACAATGGAAAATGATGGGGTTTAATTTCTCACAGTCAGGTCCATGGTAAACTTTGAGGCGGTGAGAGCAGGGGTATGTCGTGTATAATCACCCAGCTAAGTGAGAATTAGCTTTTAATCAAAGTATTCAGCAGTTCACTGGGCAAAGGGTAGGGATATAAAACAGTAGGGGCAATCGCTTCAGGACACAGCTTCAGTACCCATTGACCAGTCTTCCCTCCACCATCTGAAAGTCAGAAATACTGTAGAGTCCCCTAACTACATGCTGCAAATGCAGGGCTTGGTCGGAGTCCCCAGTGAGGAGTTTGATTTCAGAAGGAGCAGGATGGGGTTTAGGTAATTAAGATATCCCTGCTATAAAACAGCTCAGGACTAAAGACTGTCATCTTTTGGGATGAACATTTATCCTTTTGGAGTCCATGGCAATTTTGAGGCTGCCTTCTGCGCAATTGGGATTTCGCCACTCATTGTTTAACCCATGTTCCATTAAAAAAGTATTTATTTGTTTTTAAAGAAAAAGCCTTCCCTCCCCTTTTTCATACACTCATGCAATATGCCCACTTGCACATCAAGTGTTTTCGGTAACTCTTATTTCTTGCCTTTGGGCTTGATTTCAAAATATTCAAATATATTTGGCTTTTGTAACTTTCACTAATTAAACCATCTAAAGCAGATGGAATTACAGAAATTACAGGGTTTAAAATATCATCCTAATTGGTTTACGATCTATGTGACACTACAGTGCCATTCAGACTGTGTAATGTATAAGGACTGCACAAAAGAGAAATCTTGCCAATTAATTTTCTTAAACTCCATTATCTGCTATTTTCCCTTCCTTATAATCCCTTTTCTGAGCAGCTTTTGCTGTAGGAAGGCAGAAAGCATCCCGTGGTCATACTGGGACTTTTCCTGTTTGCTGAAAAAACAAATCATTTCTTTTTCACGTGCAGCAGAATAGAATAAGTGGATAATAGAAGAAGTGAACTTAAAAGGAACCAGCAGCTAAATGCTGTGGAGTTAGAGAAACAGCCTGATGCATACTAGAAATGTAAAATAGTCATTGTGCGCTCTGCCACATTTTCAAATGATGGGGATTTCAGAATGGATGAAGAAAGGTCCCGGTTTTTTGAGCGTATTCATGCAAAGTTGTAACAATGCCATGCTTCTCTTTCACAGAAGGGAAAAAAAACCCCAACAAAACCCTTCTGTTTCTTTAAAGTATCTCATTTTGCCATTTAGACATGATTTTTAAACTCACGATTCCCTTTTGTTGCCATGGAAACAGGTTTTGGCCCTCATGGTGACAGAAAAGTATCTCAGTTCTTGTTCCTCTTTGAACGCATATGTTTCTGTGTATAGCTGTACAGGCAGAGGGAAGGGAGGTGTGAGGAGATCGCACCTTTCAGAGCAAGGTAACTCCTTGTGCCAAGCCAAGGCTGTGCTGAAGAAATAGCCTCCAGCAGGGACAGATTTATCCCTCCCCATCCCTGCGTGGACTCATTCCGACTCCAGCTCTAATGATGCCAGAGAGGTTCACTCCCCCCCTTCTCTGCACTTCCTCTTTCCTAGGTGACATTTTAGAGACTTTTTATATATGAAGCAAGTATTTGAATGAAATCTGGTTTTAGGGGATTCCTACAGAGCAGGCTGCTGGTATCTTCCAGCGTTGCAGGGGTCAATTAAGAGAACCAATCGTCTGGTTTTAATGCTTTAATAATAATAATAATAATAATAATAATAATAAAAAAGACCTGAGTAGAACAGAAAAGCAAGAAGGAAGGAAGGAAAAAAGAAAAAGTGGACAAAAAGTAATGTTAAATAGCATGGAGCATGACTAATGGCACAAGCATGTTAAAATCATTGGGAAAATGTCCTTGGAAGACAAATGAATTTTCAGCAGAATAATTAACTTAATTAACAAATTTGCATGCATATTCATCAGGCTATTGAAGTCTTTCCAGCACAGCTTGATGAGCATTGGTGTAATAATTGTCTCATTTACATTCTGCAATCTACTACAATTTGGGGCATGCAAAAAAAGCCGACCTCTTCCCTTTGACTTTCTTTAGGACCCTGACCCTCTTAATAAACACATGCAAACAACATGTAGTGTCCACTGCCTAGCCCTGTGTTCCACCCCTTACCAGAAAACCTGCTCCCACTCTGCAACGCTTCCCTCCCTTTCACTCCCCTCTTCCTTTGCTTTATTTTTTTCCCTTCCTTTTTTTTTCCTTTGGCCCAGGTTCTCTGTTTTGCCTCTGCTTGCTCTCCTGGGTAAATCTTGGCACCAGTTCTGACTTCAAATCTCCTGGGCTGCCAGACTGCATCATGTAAAAATTGCCATTTTCCTCTATCTCTGCAGGGCAATCTTTAAAGGCAGTAAGGTGTGACGCTCCAGACTGGCAGCTTGGCAAGAAAGAGCCCATGGATACCAGCACACAGGAATCTGGAGGGTTCATTCTGACAGGCAGTCAGTGCTGGGAACAAAAGGAATTAAAAAAAAAAGAGAAAAAAAAAAAGAAAAAAAAAAAGCAGCAAATATATTTTTACATATTGCAGGCATATGGCCACAAGACCAGCAGAAATATATTTAATTACTGATCTTGTGCATTAAGCAGAAATAATGTACCAACAGCAGTACCTTTTTTTTTCCTCCTTAAATGAGAAAAGAAAGTAAATGAAGGGAGGACTCTAGAACATAGTTAGGTAATAGTGTTGCATTTCAGCTTCATTTACACTTTTTACCCTAATTTTATAATCGTTTGCAAATAGGATCTGATTGCTTGATTTTAGATGAGGGTGATTATTTTAGCGTGATTTTCTTTTTAGGTGTGGATGGACATTTTCAAATGCAAGTAGGCCATTTACCAGCCTTTTTGTTGCCTTGCTTTAAATCAAACACTTCAGCCGTGCAGTATAGAGTCCCTACAATGCTTACAACTAATATTAGGTGCAAATGCAAGCTGTTATAACTGAGTTGACTTGGAAATAGTGGTGTCTGAATGTTTTGTACCAAATGACAGTGATTGTCTCACTGCAGTACGTGTATTTCAGGCTGCATAACAACACAATACCAGCTATTCTCCTCAGAACCTACAACTACAGTAAAAAATATGTTCTCTGACTGCTGATTGAAAGGTTTACTGGTAAAAAATGGGGAGCCTAAAGCAGGATGGATATGGAAGGTAGGGACAGTGGCCCAGAGTTGCGATGCAATGCTCCTAAACCTGTCAGTCTCTGTGTGCCTCCCTGTCACTCCTGAGATGCTCATATGCCTAAAAGTGTGTTCAGACCCAGCTCTACACCTTCAAGCAAAGCAGTCCTGATTTCCAGCTTATTTAAGTACAACGAGGATCCAAAAACTTTCATATTCCACTATTTTGGTCTCTTCAGTAGCTTCAGCCACAGGGTATGCTATCGGTGAGTATCAACAAGATTGGACCTTTCAGGAAATGCTGTTGTGGCTATTTGCTTCTGAAATATTGCTGCTGCTGGGTTTTATGCAACAAACCAGAGTCCTCAACCTGGGACAAACCAGTATTGTTCCCCTCTCAGTCTGATAGAATTCAAACCCATCATTACTCCAGCAATTGCTCTAACCAATGGGTTGTACAGTGCTCTGGCATGAGAATAGGACATCTCTGCACCTCTTCTGTTGGAGTTATACTTAGATACTTGAAGTATATCTACATAAAAGCAATAATGTTATCAAGGTTAAGACCTCTTTCAAGAATGTAAGCTGTGCTGACTTGGTTGATGGAGGTGAATTCCTCTATAAAATTATAACAAGAATGAATTATAAAACATTTAAAATTAAGCTGTTTTAATTTGCTAGAATATTTATGGTCCATTCAAGTCCATAAAATGGGTAACACTTAATGCCAGGAAAACACCGTCCAAAAACGACAACTTGGTATTTTTTGGCTTATAGAAAAGAGATTAATCTCTTTTTCTACCTCTGAACAGTGCATCGTGTCCTCACCAAACTTTGAGCTCTTCCTTTACAAGTATGGGATGAATTTCCAAAGACTTTCCTATAATGCCATTCATTAGTTTGCCAGTTAAAATTAGTTTAAAACTGGGTCATTCACAGAATTTGGCATCTGTGCCAGTCTTTCCTTTGTCCCAGATGAGCCTAACAGCCTAATAAAAGTCATTTAAAACTTTCCATATCAAGCTAATTCAGATCTTGTGTTTAGGCTGTATTTGAAGAAAGTAAGCTGTAATTAAGCAAAGTTATTAACATTTATTGTTTCTAATTGTGATGATTATTATAGTCTATATATGTGCCTTCGTCAACTGTTTTTATAACTCTTAAATAGAGCCTAGATAACATGGCTAATTCTGCCAAGAAACATATTTCCACCGATGTTAATTTGCTTTGCAACAGTTCTACTGATTTCAGTGGCTTCAAGGAAACTGCACGTGTCAAGCGACAGTTGCTTAGTCCATTTGTCACTGCCCTTTACGATGACATTGCTACATGGTTCTCACAACACTGCTGCTTTTGCATGCCTGCAAATTGAGGCAGTAGCAGTAGAAAGAACTGAGGAAGCATCAGAGTAAGAAAACTTAAACGGCAGAGATGTATGTACTGCTCTGGATTGCTAAAGCATTGAAAGAACCCTATCTCAGTCCTGTGATCACAGAGAGAAAAAAATCAGTTATTTCTTTGAAGAAATAATCTGAATTACACAAGGAGATACCAAATGTATCATTTTGGGGCAAGGAGGAGTACTTTGGTTTGAGTGCTCTGACTTCAGTTCTTGTATCGTGAAATTAATTCCATGGACTTGTAGCATAAGTAATTTAAGGATAAGTGGAACACTTTTAAATACTTTATTTATTTGCAATTTTTCCTTCTTACATAAATATGAAGTTTCAATGACTAGACTGAAATAAAAACACTGGACAAATGTTTATTTGGATACAGAATTTACCATTTTTATTTTGGGACTCCATAACACTTCTCAAAATCACAGAATCACAGAATCACGTAACGGACTGGGCTGGAAGGGACCTTAAAGATCATCTGGCTCCTACCCCCTGCCACGGGCAGGGACACCTTTCATTAGACCAGGTTGCTCTAAGCTTTGTCCAACCTGGCCTTTTTTATTCCCCACCCCAGTTTGTCAGCATGACTTTGTGTTTGAAAAGCAGCCCCCAAGTTCTTTCTTATTCAATCCAGCTTCATTTCCCTCCTCAATAAAACAGGATTAAGCTGTTACTTCTTGTGCACATAGCTGCTGTGTTGTGTTTTACAGACCTCATCAATATAATACATAAATATTTTAAAAAGTTAAGTTACTTTGAAATTGAAATCTCAATTAAAAGAGCAATCAAAACATTTTGCATTGAAATTTTAAAGCAAGCCTGTTAACTTCTCATTACTATCCACCTTCTCTTAATGCAGGGGAGGTGTAAGAGGTAGGTGAGGGTAAGCAGAAAGATGAAGAAGAGTTGCCAAGACATGCCCCAAGCAGAACAGAGACCTTACATGGTTTTGGTGCTCTGCTCCACACTGATGCAAACAGGAGAGTTTGGGACAACAAGGGAGAATATAGTACTGGAGAACAGACACCCATGGATCTGAAAGAAGAGATTTGCCTCCAACTTCTTTCAGTGTTAAATCTTTTGCTGCCCTATGTCTACTGAAGGATTTTCCTTTGATTTTCTAGCTAACTAAAATTTTCATGTCATCACTAGTAATGGCTTCATCTTCCTATTCACTTTCTGAAATTAACTTTTTTGGAGTTTCATTTGTCCGGTACTTCATGTTTTGTATAATAAAGTTTGAGTTCTCAAAAGTATATAGCATAATTTTATTGGGAAGCAAGAGAGACTGGTAGAAATCATGTCTGCTTTTTTTGTGTGAGAGAAGAAAGAGGGGGAGCTTTGCATCCTCTACACAGCGTCAGTTGATGTTTTATTTCATATGCACACAATTATCTGAATTTGCATTTCTATTAAAGAGGAGTTACTTAACAACTAATGTGCAGTTTGTAAGAGTGAGGAAAGTGTGTGTGCCATAAAAGTGAGACTGGCCATTTGGATTTAGCCCAAGGTGACATCAGATAGAAATACAGGTCTGTTTTTATAAATGGATCGAATGTTATACTGATCACAATAATATCAACTATCATTGTGTTTGTGGGATGTGGTACAGTTACTGTAACACCTTGAAGATGAACATGGCTGTGGGCATTCAACATCACTACTGCTATGAGTATTTCTAATGTTGACCATTTTACAATGATGACATAGATTTGACAATGCTAGGCAGCCTTGCTATAGGTCTTGTTATTTATCTGACTTCTACTAAAATAATCCTGACAACAACTTCTCTGGTGTGCAGCTGTGAACGGTTTGTGCCATGAATTGTGATTCCTTGTCTCTTTCTGAGCTGCTAGGATACACTGCTTACCAGTAGCTGTAGCAAAGTCTTTGAAAGCACACTGTAATTCATAGTTTAACTTGCTTCTTTTCACACTGTCTTTCACTGTTTTTAGCTGGACATGTTCTGTCTACTTAATACCTGCTGGCATGGTGTTGAGTGTTTTGATAGCTGAAGAAGTTTACTTTTTTTATCATCCCCTTACTTGAGAGGGAATTTGGGTATTCAGTGACAAAATCGCTCAGTCTCGTAAATTATCTGAACAGCCCTTGGTCTGCTTAAATATTGCTTCTATTGTGCAGTGTGATTATCAGGAAATTTGAATACAAAACGAATAGCCACTTAGGTGTCATTAGAAAGTAATATTTAAATGTGATGTGATTCTTCAGGTTCTGCAGCTTAGGGCCCATTTCTCAATTGCTTTAAATAGTATTTACTCAGGATTTGGCTGGGAAATGAAGTGGCACCATCTCAAATGTTGGCTGCTTCTTACTGCTGCTTCTTACTGCAATTGCCTTCCTACTGCTGTCAAAAATTTGGAGGCAGGATCAGCTCACCTAGCAGGAACATTTAGCTGCCAGTTGAGGAGTTGGGCTTTTTGCTACAGGAAGGAACATGATTTGGAGTTGAGGTTATAATCTGAGATGGAAGCAGGGACAGAAAGGAGCTTGAGAGAGAATTAGCCTTAGACATTATTGTGGCCTTTTACAGAGGGAATAACCCTGACTTTCTGTAAAGCAGCGACTGGGTTTTTTGCCTACCCATTGCTTTCACTGGCTAGCCAAGAAGTGTGGAGCCTTATTCGCTGTCAAGAGAATTTGATTAAATCTAAAGATTTCGGATCAGGTGCCACCAGCTCTTTCATAATGGCTATGTATCTAATAGCGATGTGACTATTCCCTGACCCCAAGCTATCTGCCACAGTGAAGCCTCTATCCACATTATTAACACTAGAACCACGCTGAGGAATGGTTGGAAGCGGTCCTGGCTGGCCTGGGCCAAAACTGGGCTGCAAACTGCTCTGAGAAGTTTCCTCTGAGAAGGCGTGGAAGTTTCCTTCACACTATTTAATTTAGTAGTACAGGCTATATAGCACCTTAAGTGACTGTTTTGATAAATGAGTAATGAAAATAGGTGTTAGCCAGCGAATGAATAGTAGAAGCAGAGCTTTGGTGTTGTGCACAGGCAGCCAAAATCAGGATTCCTCTGCCCATGAGAAAAACATGTGAAAGCCTGGTAGAATAGATGGCCTACACTCTCCACTGGCGTAAACCAACTGATGATTTAACCTTTACCTATTGTCAGCAAGAGACAAGAATGCCAAGCCCTTTCCAGAGCTACATGTTCCTATTTAGGATGAAAAAGAAAAGCCTCTGGCAATAGTAGAGTCTCCAGGTTACAAGAAAATGGGTACTTTAGAAGATGCCTGACTTACTCAAGAGCAAATAGAGTAGTAGGCAGCTTCTCAAACTTCTTGGTAGGATTTTTTTTTACACCATACTTTGTGCATTCTTGTCATGCATTGCCAACATGCCATATGCTTACAACACATGGTAAAAGCATGGGTAAGAAAATGTGATTGTGACATGTAAAGACAACTCTGGATCCGTAATACTTCTAAGCTAAAATACATTTGTGCATTTGTTATATAAGTTTAGAGGATATCTTATCGAGCGCTTTGGATGTATATCACTAGAAAGGATAGAGTAATTCCAACTTAGCAGACTCCTTACAAAGAGAACAAGGATTGTATCAAGTGGTTAGCAGCCAGGATTTCAAGGCTGTAGTCCATAGTTTGCTGCCGAGTCTGAGAACTTAATGCTAGTCACTTGAGTGTCCCGTGCCAATTTTACTCTGTAAAAACATATTTAACTAATTGTTTGTGAAGTGTTTAAAAACTATATGCATGTACCAAAGAATTGAAGTGCTATATCTGTGATTGGTGTAATAGCCTGTTTTCTGAATGTAAAGAGTGGAAGCACCCATCTCAGAGAGTTTATACCATAAAGATATATGGTAGAAAATGAGTGGGAATGAAAAGGAGCTAATGAGAAGTAAAAACGATTTACTCAGGGTCAGTCACAAAACACTCTGTGACAGATTTGGAATAAAATCCAGGCTTCCTGCATTCCCAACCAGTTTCAAACTCACTAGATCTTGCTGTCTTCAGCTATCACTGTTACTCATCTCCCTGGAGAACTGGGGAGCCTAGCAGCTGTCCTTGGGTAGTGGCATATGGGATAGGCTCCTCTTCAGAAGTTATTGCAGGAGTTTGTCTTTTCAAACACACCATTAATAAAGCCCACTGCATTCAAGAAAAGTATGTGATAAAAGAAAATGCATGAGAAATTGCAGTTAGGGACATTAACCTACTGACACAGTTAGAAAGATGGTATCTGCAGGCTCCATCTGTGACTGAGCAGAGAGAGAGGCTCTTTCATAGGGATATTGAGTGAAAGAACATAGTTAAGGTGCCTGAGTCAGACCAAACTTACATGTATGTGTATTTATAAGTGTGGACATTGAGGCTTGGCAATTATTTGATATAGTTGATTGAGAACATTATGTTACTTATCCCCACTAAAAACATTAATACGGATGCAAGATTACCTGCCACCAAACAATATACAGACTTCTCAGAGATAACATGTATGACAGCTTTTATCACAGACACCCAGGCAGAAGCCACTGCAAACCCAGTGTTAGTTCATTCCTTTCCTCTCCCATTGCCTCCCTTCTCTCAGCAGGCCACTGGGATCATCACAAACTAAGAGATGAGAGAAAGGAAAGCTACACTTCATTTATCATCCCTTCAAACTTTAAAACCCAAACGGTCCCTCAGATCAGACACATTTCATTTAATTCATTCATCTCACAATAGAAAACAGAGCCAAGGCTAACATACATTTCTGTTCATTTACTGTGCCCCCAGAGGATTCATAATGGAGTTTACTGATACCTTGTTGGCAATGATGGTGAAATACTCCAGACTTTAACCTCCAGAGATTTCAGCGTTCATGCTGACAGGAGTGCAGATATAAAAAAATCACAGAACCGATGTCTTCACTTCCCTATCTGCATTCCCAGGGCTTAACTTTTACTCACAGGCAGTTTCAGGGCTTGCTTAAAGAGATTGGACTGAAAATATCAAATATATGAGCCTGCTCCTCCCTGGCTGATGAGAAGGGAGATTTTGAAGAACTGGTGCTGCTCACAGCCAGAACACTCAATGTCTTTGTCAGGAAAGGGTGCATCCCATCCTCCTTTGAAACGTGGAATAATGTAGTGCATGCTAAAGAAACTCATTTTGGGTACATCAATCCCAGCTCCAGGTCCTCCCCGCTGGATGCCTTCCAAAACCAGTGGAGAGTGCACCTTTGTCCCATAAGGACGTGAGTTTTCTCCCTGCAGAATCCCCATGTGCAGTTATTAGCAAGTTGTAAGGCAAAATAAACTCAACCAACAGACATGTACAGGTGACAGGTAAAGTTCTTGAGTGGCTTTCACTACATGTGGCCTTATATTTTCTTCTGTGGTGACCCACTGCTTTAGGACAGTGTTGGCTGAAACAGTGTTTGAGAAACAGAATGACTTGCGAATGTAGAGTTTTGTTGGAAGGTTTCACATAACTTCATTTTTCACTATTAGCCTTTAACATTCCTGCTTGGCATCTGTATGTGTTGGCCAGTCCTCACCTGAACATGGTTCTGTCATTTTGACCAAGCACAGTGTCCATATACCATGTGGTCTCATATTCAGGAAACCACCAGCAAAATACTGGAACATATTTGAACAACAGGCATTGTGTGGATGTGAAGTGCTCTCCATGCCAGGTTGACTTGGTGAAAAGAAAATCTATTCTCAGTTCTTGATCCCTTGTGTTCAAGGTGCTCAGTTGTTATCCGTTTATTTCTAAAGAAATCACTTACATCTACAGAAAGGAGACTGTAGTAACAGCTCTGTGTTTAGAGCCCTTTAGAGCTCTTGTAAGACTAAACCTCATTTGTACAGAGCTAACAACATGGTAGCAGTGAACAGGTTAAGGAGAGCCTGAAAACTCAATTAGCCCCAAAGCTGTGCAACCTGATTGAATTATTGACACACTTGATAGAGAAAGAGCTGGGAGAAGAGCTTGTAAGAGGTTGAAAAGAAGGGGATAAGACTCTAGGGCCTGACCTTATCTGGTTTTGTTTTATGATCAGCATCCTTGATCCTGTGGTGTGCCCATCTCCAAGAGCATGGGGATCCTGCTTCCTCTCCAGGCACGTGGTCTTGGAGTTATAGGGCCTGTTTGCCTAAAATTTCCAGAAAAGTGAGTCTCAGAAGGGTCATCTAATGTAGATGACATGGACAGAACAAGGTGAAGCTTTCTTTTAGCTGTGGTGTTTCTCATGTAGATATTTTGTTGTTGCTGGTTTTGTATTTTTGTAAGCAATTGAAAATAGACTATTATGATACTAGTTAAGAGACAAATTGAACAAAAAATGAGCTATTTGGGGCACTATTATGTTAGAATAAATTTGGCAGGTAGTTGCTGATTAAATTAGAGATGGGTTTATTCTGAATCTGAGATCTGAACACAGAAATTTAAAAAGCATTTAAACCCTGAATAGAAAAGGCTAAAATCAGTTTCCAGGCTTGAGCACTAGTGCTATGTCTCGTCCTCTGTATGCACATGTTCTACTAATTGTCTTCCTGGCCTTAAGATGCAGGAGTAGGGTGTCAAGAGCCTAATGGGAATGAATCCCCAAAGGTGACAGCAAGCCTCTTGCTCCTCTAGGAGAGCAGTGGCAACCTGCACGTAGTTGTGATGCAGCTTTCTAGGATTAAATACCCCAGGTAGCCATGGAAGTGCTTATAATGAGAATTTTGCTCTTTTCATTTTGCTGTTGGATTCAAATCTGGATCCCTCCTGTTGTCAAGGTTTTCGAACCTTGGATTTTAATTTTGATGGATTTATCACCAGCCACCCTTTGCACACGGTTGTTTCCATCTATTTCTGGACATACTGGCTGTGCTGGGATAGCAAACGGTAGGAGAAGATATTAACTTAAATGAGCTACATGAAACAGATTTCTGTCCGTGTCCCCTCGGCATTTCTTGATAACAACACTGTCAACAGATCTAAACATTGTCAAGACGTGTGAAAAGAAGCTAAGTTTATGCCTGTGACTAGAACTTTTCAGAGAATGGGCTTCAAAAAGTTTTCAAGTTTTTATTTTTTCAACAAGCAGGCAAATTTCCTTAGAAAGTAGATACTTTTTGTAAAAATTTAATTTTAGTCAGAACACCAGTTTTTCTGTTGGAAGAGATTTGTTAGGAAAATGTTGACAGGCTCCTCTTGGTGAGTAAGTGGTTTCAGCATTTCATTACATAAATTATGGAGTCTGCTAATGGAGTCTGCTTTAGACTTAAGAATTCTAGTGGATGGTGGTGACCAGATTTTCACCAATACTCTGTATGCTTTACAATGCTGATGACTCATCAGGTGCCCTATGCACTAAACACTTAGGATAGGTCAACAAGAGAGAACCATTTTGTATACAAGGCTAAAAGATGATTTTACTCAAAGGATAAAGTTAGTCTTTGCATGGATTCATAATACTTTTGCACAAAGATGAAGTGAAGTTTATAACCTTTGACACTAACACAAGTCTTTCACCCTAGCTTCCCCAGAATAAGTTTTTCTCAGCAGTCTGTGTGTGCAACAAAAAGCAGACGGAAAACAGCACACACAATTGTCCCCTTTGGGAGAGGAGGAAAGAACAAACGTGTGACACGTTACCCATGTTGTTTACTGCTCTACTGGAAGGTGCTCTGATACTGCATAATGCAAGAGATTGAATGGAAGCACTTTTTGCTACATTGTCAGATTCTTACTGCCCTTTTTCTGGGATCCTGTCAAAATGAGATATATGGATCTCCTCACATAGTTCTCCAAGAAAAGATTTTACGTAACAGTAGATGACAATGTGTAAGTGTATTCCACAGAAATTCTTAGCTTGTCCATGTAGATAAATTATTTCTGCTAGCATAGGAAATGAAATTATTTACGTATGTTTGCATACATTCTTTATTACATCAAATACATTCCACTTTATGGTATACATTTGGCATTTATATACATTTCTTTGGCACATACATTTCTGTGTGTCTGTGTCTCAAAGAAGTTTTGAGCTGTTCTGCTGCTTGATTCACTCCCAGTTGTGGGCTTGATCCAGTATTTAAGCAATGAATGTCAAATTTCAGGGAACAAGTGGTTCTTCTCACACAATTCCTTTCATATAAAGAAACTTCCTTTCTTGTGAGTTAACTAGAGCTAACTTTGCCTGCACCTCTGCTCTGGTGTCTTAGATTTGATGCCTGCTTAAGTGCTTCTGAGCAGCCCTGGCAATGGGATGGGGGAAGAGGAGTTCCTCTTACCTGTAGGCAAGAGAAAGGAAGGTAATTAAAGGCTTTCTTTACCTTGTAGTGAGTGTAACCTATTTGATAAGAGTGGTTTTAATGAGTCAAATCACAAATACTAGGGTGTTGAATTCAGGTTGTGTTAAAGTGTGAAACTCCGAATGTGAGCCAGCCAAACAGTTCACAGTTTGTGTGTATATATATATATATATATATACATACATGTATGTGGCTGATGATGCATTTTACCTCTGACTCTAGAGAGGTCTTCTAGGCATTTCTCCATCAGAGACCTCAATAGTTTGTTTTCAAGAGGAAGGGTGAGTCTGAGGTCCATTAAACACAGTGAAATTTCCTAAAGTATTGCAATTACAAAACCTCCTGTGCCAGGTAGAGTAACTTTTTTGTTGAGTCATTGGATTAGACTCTTTAGGTAAATGTGCTTATATTTGTTTATAAATCACTTTAACAAATAAGCAGCATCCCATAGTGCAATTTACTTTCTTTAGATAATTTGATAATTGCAGCATTCCTTACAGTATTTATATGAGGAGATTGGCGGTTCATAAATGTTAAATTATACTCTTTCTGCCTATTTGCCAACTGCATAAAATTACTGAACTAAATCTTGCAGCTACCAGAGTAACATAGCTAAAGCTACAGTAAATTCTGAAATACAGCTATCCTATGCAATGCAGCTCTAAATAAACTGATGTCAAATACTGTCAATGCTGTGGAGAGATACTACCTGTTATTCAGAATGGATGCAGCTATGCTACAACTGTAGTGCACTAGAGTAATTTGCTCTGCTGTCAGGGTTGTTAAAGAATTTCTAGCTAAATTTTTCTAGATGGGTTCATATTCTTAGGAACCCTGTCTTTTGTTTGTGCTCCGTTTTGGAGAACAACCTTCTCTCGGTTGTTTGATAAAACATGTTCCTATTCTGAATTATTCTTCATTATTATGTTTTGATTTTTATTTTCACTGGTTTATTTTATTATTCAGGCTTGGTTCAAAATATCTGCTGGGTTTTGTTTGGTTTGGGGGTGTGGTTTTTGTTTTGTTTGTTTGTTTTCTTTTTGTTTAACCACCGAATGCAGAAGAAAAGCCCGGAGTTGCAGTTCTGCAGCTATTCCAAGTGAAGTTACATTTTTTTTTTGTTGTCAGAGGAAAAATAAAAACATGTATTTATAATACAAATCCTAATGATCAGAAACCTACATGGGCTGTGTTGGTGTTCTCTAACAGCTTGCATTTATTGATGTATACGTCGTATTCCTTTCCACAGAGTTTGCTCATGACCCTTTCCACGCCTTAGAAGCTTTGAGCTCCCTTGATAATAAAAAGAGACAGAATGGGATTTTTCTTCTTTTTCAATTTGGCTTTTTTTCTCTCTCGAATGTGGTGTCCAGATATGCCAGCAATGAGCAGCACAGCCCGGGCTGAGGCGAGCAAGGCAGAATGTCAGCATATGGATTCCTCAAGCACCAATCTGGTGCACAACTCTCTTATTAAGCCAGAGAACAGGACAGGGCACTTGACCCATCAATGTTATTTTGCACAGAGGTTGCTCCCTGGAATTGATGATCGTGGTAGTCTTGATTTCCCTGCGGTGGTTACAGGCTGAGTTGGTAAGTCGCAGAAGTATTCCTTTACCATTGGATCCCAGTTGGCATGCAGAGCTGCTTTTGATGGTCCTGTATGTGAACCTTGTATATTCTTTATTTTTTTCCTTTTAAACATAACAGAATTTAAGTTGCAGTCTTATTTATTGAATATGAGCGTACAGTTAAATTCTGAGGCAGGAGTTATTAGCATTTTGCCTTTGTAGCCATTTTCTAATCATTGTGCAGATGAAGTATTTCAGGATGAGAAAGTTAGTGTAGTTTTTTAGCAAGTACCTCAGGCAATTTGCTGACATATATCAGTGCACTTGTCAAATGCTTTGACACAGATGTCTAGTTTTGGCAACCACAGAATTTGAATATCCTACCCTGTACATATCTATTCATAGAGTCAATTCAGATCCGGTGTAGGTGGGTGCAACTTCATTGACTTCAACTGTGAGGCAGCCGCCTGTACTTGAGCTGAATTTAGGCTTAGAGAAGTGTGCCCAAGAACAGCCTGGAGACCACTCAAAAATGGTCGTCCAAGACCTGTTGCTGTCTGCCTGTGAGCAAGGGTGTATCACAGGCGCTGCTGAGCCACCAAGGCCAGCTGTGGCAGTGATGGATTGGCTGGCCTTGCCCTTCCCCTCCTCTGCGGGAAGGTAATGTGGAGTTGGAGCCAGCCTGGGTGATGGGGTGGTCTTGCTTTCATTCATGCTCCGATCCTGATCCTTACCCTCTGACTGTTGCATTGCTTCTCCAGTTGGCCCAAGAGCAACTGTGGTAGTTAGGACTCTGTGTTTCATCTTATAGAGGGCTTTGTTGGCCACTGCAAATATCTAAACATCAAAAAGACTCTTCATTCTCCCTCTGGCCAGCTATTCTAACTTTCTGCAGCTACAAATTCCCAGGATTATTAATCATTACTATTACTCACTTAACTGAGCTTCTCACTAGTTTCCCAGTAGGCATTGAGAAGGAAGGTTTCTTTTCCACCCTTGGAGAAGCAGCCACCCCAAACAATCACAGCGATGGAGTTCTGGGCTTGTGGTGCAGAGGCCTTTTGTCACCTTAATTAGTCCCAGTCACTTTGGGTACCTGCCAGAACATACAGTTTCCCCTCTGCTGCCCCAAAACCCTTCCAGGGTGAGTTTCACATTGCAGAGAGGACAGCCAGGAAATTAATGCCGACAGTATCAGCCTTAACGTACCTGCTAATATCCCATGGGTCCGTGGTGGCTGGTACTGCCTCTGCAGCTGTCACTTCCACACTCCGTGATCCTCCACACTGTGAAATATGTTAGCATGGCTGGAGGGGAGAGGGAGGGCACGTGTCCCTCTCGTTGCTGGTACATCCCAGTCTGGAGCTGTTGGGTCCACTTTCCTGCCTGTCGTGTCAGGGGTGGCCTGGTGAATGCATTATAGTTTGGAGCAAAACCCCAATATGAGCATATTAATATTTCTAGACATTGGGATTTGCTAAAGATTTGACTTGTTTTAGCAGTGCTGTGAGAGAAGAATAAAAATATTGTTGTAGATGTTTGCCTGTAGATAGAAACACAATTGCTGCGGTATATTTGGGTTTGTCACTTCATATTGTGTCCAGATTTGAATTTTCTCAAGATGGTAGTGAAGTGAAACCCAGTGGATTGACACAATGTCTTCGCTTGTAAATCACTGTGCCGAGCTGCCCTGCTGCTATTGGAAATAATCACGAAATACAGCGCTACATGACACAGACCATCCTTTGGTTTGAAGAACACAGTGTTAATTTTATGCTCCCCTTTTACATAAACACCCTCACTTGCACCTTAACAAGCCCCCAAACATTGGTTACCAAATGACCATATTATATCAACCCCCCCTTTTGTTCACTCGCTATAAAATTGAACAACTGGGACTGAGAGAATTTGGCCTCTGTCCAAAACATGGCTAGATGCATCTGCATTTGGCTTCGTGCCCAAAGATATAATATTCAAATGTGAGTTGTCCTTAATTTTTGTTTAAATCATCCTTTTTACTTTTTTCCTAGGGAGGGTGCAGTGCTTGCAAGATGTTTTCCCCTCTTGTCTGATTTTTTGGTTTTTAAATGCAATTTCTCTCTCTTCTTTCCCCATGGAATTCCAAAGAGGTGAAACCCAGTGGGACTGTTTAGAAATTAAATACCCCCCCTAGAAACTATTCTTTCAGAACCACTTAATGTTTCATAAAGAATGGTACCATTTCTGTAGTTTCTTTTAAACATTCTATGAAGTATAATGGTGAACTTTATTTCTCTGATTTTTTTTTTTATTAAAAGGGCTCCTATTACCTATTAAATTCTATGGGTTTTCTACTCAAACAGCTTTAGCTGATACTGCTGCTGGTTAATAATTATAAATATGCTATGGTCAATAAGGGCTTAGTACAGATTGGGGGAGACACCTTCTCTGACGGCAGTGGGCTTTGGGTCAAACCAGTGCAGATCTTTGCTGCAATGGAGTTGCACAGAAATCCTTTGTGCATGAAGCTGCCTGTGATTGAAGCAGGGCAGGACTTTATGAAGTGGCACAGTACAAAATCAGCTGCAGATTCGGTCTTGCACTTCTCTGTTCATGCTGCCCTAAATTCAATGACATAAAGGGAGGAGAAGGTCAACAGAGAGTGTGACCTTCAGCTGAGGAAATATTTGCTGTATTTTTCCGTGCTGTAGTTGCTGTTATTAGTACTGATAATGCTTAGCGGCAGTACCAATTAGATTGGTGTAAATAGAGATTATAACGTGGTTAGGGATAACACAATTGACGATACGTGTATTTAGTAAACAAGACAGTATGTATAAAACATCAGCAACATGTTAAAGCTTGATATTTCATAAGACAGCAGAGCATGGGGATTGCTTTGAGACAGCAAGCTGAAAAAACATTTCATTTATAAATGAATCGTGGTTTAGTGTTATAAACCCCAGCAGGCAATTCACTCATTGGGGCTAATCATTCAAAATCTGCTCTTTTTTGGTAACAAGCTGAAAGAGAGACAGAGCAGCATTTCCAAAGACATTGGGGGTTTTCTAAGTCCTTAGGAACAAGTTTATTCTAGCTTTATGGGGTTTTTTTTAATTTAAAACTCACTGTCTTCTGTATCTGGAGAGTAGTCCTAAAAGGTTGGATTTATTAGTATTTTCCAGATTTACATGAACTGTTATGTAAATAAAGATAAATATGGAGACTTAAAATACATACCACGTGTGGTGGAGGAATTAAGCATCTTTCTTAGACAGCTGATCCAACAACCTTGATTATGGTATTTAAAACCAGGTATAGTGAGAAATTAATTGTAAATCAAGTGCTTGAGTAGCTGAAGCAATTAACAAAAGAAGTTTATGCTTATTGCCGAAGTATTTCTGAGACAGAATTGGTCAGTGTTTGGTCTCAGGCTCTTGTTACTATGCTTTTGCAATCCTGTGATCTGAATGGGAGATCTGTAGCTTGCTGTCGGGGCTGGCAAGGTGGATTACCAGCATGCCGAAGCAGAAGAAGAGGTTTAGGTCTTAGTAGGTGGATGTGAAAACTGGAGTTGTTGTCAATAAATTCTGATCTCCCAGAGGTAACCAGGTGCAAAAGATTTCATCTTGTCATAATTTATGAGGGATCAGCTTTTACTGAAACTGACTCTGAAAAATCACATCCCTGGCTCGGCGTTTTCTTTCCCTCCTCTTTTCTCCCTACCTCCCTGCAATGGTACAAGACTTTTTCTTCCAGCTGTAACTGTAAATACAGTACAAATCTGGGAGACTTATAGTGGCTGTGGATACGTCATATTCAGCATTTGGAAAATGAAGCAAAGTGCCAAGACAAACTATTCAAATAGCTTTCTGTGAAACTCTGGTCTTGGTTGCCACATGGGTTGTAGCTGGCCAGCACTGGGGAGGAGACCCAGCAAAATCAAGGAACACTATTAAAACATACTGGGCATAACAATGTGTTCCTGTCCTTTTTCTAGTTTCAAAAAATGTCTCTATACAAAATGGTGTTTTCCTTCAAGTTCTGGGAAGGTGACTCTTTCTTAAGTGATATCATGAAGGTCACTTAGAAATTGAAAAATATGTATGATGTAACTGAGCTCTTTTGTACTGACAGCACAAAAAATAAATGTTGGAAATTGATGAGGCCAGAAACATAGCATAATTTAAGAAAAAAAAGCTGAAACTGGTGATGGGGTGGGGGGTGAAGAAGGCAAAATAGATGTACATCTGGATGGAACAAAATAGTCATACACTTATCTAAGTTAGAAAGGGAAACTGGGTATTTCTCCCAATCTGATGTCATAGAATCATAGAGTCATAGAATAGCTAGGGTTGGAAAGGATCTTGTCCTTGTTGTTCTAACTTGAGAAAGAGATGACCTCATCAGTAGATATTAATTTATATTGAATCTATTCCTTATACTTTTTCTGTCTGGCAGAGTAACTTCCGCAAATGAATTATCACAATTGGGAGCAATTTCTTCATTTCAGGTAAAGATTTTTACCAGCAATTGGTACTCTCCCTTAACCACCAGCAAGGAGGTTGCTGGAAAACAGCATCAAAGTATCATTGCCTGTCTTAAAAAAAGGTAGTGGGGGCAGACCTGATTTGTATATACTGCTGTTAAATTATAGAGCAGCACCAATGAAGCATGAATTGTCACCTGCTGACATTTTGTTCATCCAATGGCCGTAGAGCACAATATCTGCACTGATAGACACTGATGTCAGGTTCAGTGGAGATGTAGAGATACAGAAAGGATAAAGATCAGAAAAGCAGATGCTTGGTATTGTTTGAGCACCTGGGTGTTGTCATTTCTCCAACGAGAGATGTTGTGTGAGTCTACACCAGGAGACTCTAGCTGCAGATGACGGGGATAGTGTTAGAGGTAGCACTCCAGCTGCATGAAGCTTCCATTCCTATCACTTGTGGGTCTCCTACGGAAGAGCACATGGCAGGTCTTCAGAATGCTGGAGCAGTGAGGACACTAAGTTGTTTCTATCGAGAGACCCTGGGATCCTCCTCCTGGGAAGGGAGGTAGATTGAGCACTTCTCGTTGCTGCCTCACAAAGGTCACATGTGGATGTGGAGGTCCACGTGCCACTGCAACTGAATGTTTCTGCTTGAGTCAGCAGGTTGCTTACAAGCAACTGCAATGTGCAGTGTGCCAGTATTGATCAATCAGTGTTATTTCTAAGTTTGACAAGGAGATAGTTGTGGGGAGGCTGTCCCTTGTGAGGTTCTGCCATGAAAGGGCTAGACCCAGTGTCTGTATTATAGAGGCTTGTGTTTCCCTGTGCTGACCAGCTGGCACTCAGATACAGCCTGTAATGAGCTGCTTGGTTTTGAGTCATATCTGTACAGCACAAGTATTGTTCAACTTCCCCTTATTCACTGCAAACAAGTGCAGAGGCTGAAATGCTTATGATTGTGCTTCAGTGCAGATGTTTGGGTTTTTTTCCACTTGGGCTTATCATGTGTCTTTTGCTCAGCTGCTGTCTGAGTCTTTCCCACAGCACCTTCTCCATCCCATCTTTGGTGCAGTTCCCTATGGCAATAGCTATGCCGGCTCTCCTTTCAGCTGCCTCCTCCGCAACAGTCAAGCTCTTGTGAAAGCAACTCGAAATCCTTCCATCAGATATTTGAGTGACTGCATTATGGACATCATGGATCACATATGCATTCCATATCACTAGATTGTGCTGTCTGCTGCTAATTTTAGGTTACAGATTTTCTCAGGAACAAACGAGCTTTTCTATGGCTTGTGCAGCACTAACTTCACCTTTAGTGCCACATGGTTACTGAGAGGCAGACACAATTTTTTCAGCTGGCTACTTTTACTGCCAATTTTCTCTGAAAATGGGTTAGGTCTAGCTTATGACAAATCTTTTGTGCCCATTTTTCCACATCTTTTGACTTTTGTTTTCTCATTAAAGCTTCTCACATGTCTAGGAAGAGGTGTTTTCTTCTCCTTGGTAAGGAAAGACTCTTACTACAACACTTCCCTTTTCTTGGTGATTTGCTTTCCTGTAAAGCTGTGGCAGCCATTTCTTTCTGTCCGTGCCCAGTGAAATCCTAAGAAGCTCCGTTGACTGCAGTGAATGCCACTTTCTGTCTGAATTCCCCCAGCAGTCCTAAGGCAGCCTTCAAGTCTTTTGACTCTAGGAGAGAAGGTGATGTTTAATCCTTACAAGATTGCTGTTCAGTATTGGATTCTTATTCCAAAATCCCAGTTAAAGGTAAACATGGAAAGTTCATTATCTAACATACATAATGTAACAGCCACAAAAATAGGTTAATGTAACAAATTATGTGCTTTCTGAGTAGGAAAATAGGTCTAAAATGAAAAGCCATTTCTCGGTAACAGCTTTAAAAAGTAAATTCTACTTAGGACAAGGGCCAGTGCCATGGACATGGCAGGGTTCAAGGTGGAAAAGTGATAATTCAGTGCTTTTTCACCTCACAGATGCTTAGTTGTCATTGAAGAGAACACACGAGAGAAGTGATGCAGAGAGACCCATCCTTTGTGACTGCTACATAGTGTAAGTGCAAGATACTCTCTGGTTTGTGACTGGAACAGGGATACATACAACTCTCAGAATGTAGACCATTATTTCAACCCCATAGAGCTCTTGGGTCTTCCAAAATGGCTAAAGGAAAAGACCTACAAAATTCACAAAAGAAACAAAGAATTCCTCTGATATTTTTGTTTGCTTGAATCAGCAAAATTAAAGGTATCTTTGCTATCATTTCTTCTGTGTTTTCTCCTTTTCCCACCTCCCCACAGAGTAAGATCTTTGATGAATAAGCAGCTGATGATCACGCTATTTCTCTAGATCCTCTTTGGTAGCAAGAATATTGAAAAGTTAAGAAATAAAAATGCTGTAAAGGCGTTTCTCCTTGTCAGCTTTCCCCTGTATTTCAGCAATCCAGAAGAGATTTTCATTCCAAAAAGGTAAATTTAATCTGGCATTTCTGCTATTCTTCCAAAGACCCACTTATCACAACATACACAGGGGTAGATAGGGGTTACTCAATGGAGTCCATCTTAATTTAGTCTAACTACACAGGATATTTTTCCTCCCATACACAATAATCAAATGCTTTATTGGCTTGGCTTCTGATGAGCTAGGACCCTAGCTTAGAGTGTAGACCTGGATCTAGTCTTGACAAAGGGATCTGATTTTACCACGTTCGTTTGTTTTTTAACAGCCACGTAGAAAAACCTGGTCACACTCAGTATTTGTCTGTTTTGGTACTTTACTTCATGCTTGCCTGTGAGCAACAGGTCAAGCACAAGACAGTTAAATACATTAATATGGAATCTAGCCTCATTCATTTTAAGGTGTTCAACAACCCAATCTTTATCATAAAAATAGTTCATGCATGTTTCCCTCATGCAGTTTTATTCCATGCTAGCTTCTATACTGTGTACATTATACAAAAATATGTATTTTTTATAAGAAATACTCTTGTAAGCCCAGCCTGCCATTCGAGAGTCTCAATACCACCTTCTCTTGTTATTAACCAATGAAAATGCCTTATTTTCCCCTGCTGCAGCTTTTTATTCAAGATTAGACTTACCACAACATTAGGGTTAACACACAACCCATGTGGTTTGAAATCAGTTGTTAATGCTGCCTCCTAAAAAAGAAATAGCCAAACTCATTCTTTGTTATTTTGTCTCTGCAGGGCAGGCAAGGAGCAGAAGCAACAATAGCAACAACAAAGATTTGATGACAAAGCAGATAAAATTAAAAGCAGTGACAAAATGTTTTCTAAATGCCTTTTTTTTTAATTCAGTAGCAATTATTCCTTTCGTTAAAAATACTTATGATACTTATGGATTTATGCAGAGTTTCTTTAGCATTATGAAGGTTCTGTGTTTTGCTTTCCCCAAAATAAATAGCATCACATATTCTTTCCTTTGTGAAATATGCAGTTTTCCCATAGGAAAAATAATAAAATTCCCTAATAACTTTGTTAAATTGTTTGCAGGTGTCAGTCATAAGTATAGACATGCATAAACCAAAATAATGGTTGTATAATATTAAGGAATCATAAAACAGAAATACAGCATGAATAAACTGAAACATCAAGGGGTCCTGAACGTAGTTCCAGTCTTTTGTTTCATTCGGTAATCTCTGGACTGTGCCTGCATCTACCCTGTTCAAATGATATAGCGACCTGCTACAATTTCATTTTAACAGTGTCTAGATGTAGGTTTTTTGGGGAAAACAAATATTCTGCTCCAAAGCAGTGTCAAGATCTGTGTTCTTGATATATTACAGAAGATATTTAATAATGTGCTTTTTTTGTCTAATGTAGAGAAGTATTTTGATTCCATAATATAAACTATAGCGAACTTTCTTTAGCATCTGTGTATATCTGTACTTTCACTAAAGAAGCTTTCTAGAATTCTTGACATTTAGCTTCAAGCACAGTATTTACTGTGCAACATGTTTACTTTTCTTTCTTGGTGCTGCAATAGCTTTCTTAACAGCTTAAGAAAGAGTATTTGTTTCTATTGAAAGGTGGCTATCTCACTTTTCCTTATAAACAAATGCAGTTGCATGGGTTATTTGCCTTGACTTCACGTGGGGTACTGGTGGTAACAGAAACTGAATAAGAATGTTTCTGATACAAAGGGGTAAAATAACAGAAGAAAATCCTTTCTGTGGCACTTAGTGCTAATTTAATCTTTCACTCTCCACACTCAAGGTTTCAAGAGCAAATATTTGAAATACGAGAAAGTTACATGCCTCAGTAAAATGTAATAGATATTGCATACTTTAAGCAACTTATCAAATATATTGTCCAGATTTCCAATGCTGTACACAGCTCTGTGTGTGCAGCAGGACACGCATCACCAAACTATTTAAGCACTTGGACAAAAATCATCATATTGCAAAGCTCTCCATTAGCACGGTGAGTGGTCTGCATTTATCCAGACTCAGGCTTCTAGTGACAGAGAAGGATACAAACAGCTGACATCATGGCCCTGAAACTATTCTAACCTTAGAGCAAATATAGCTTTCTGATGAGCAGGTTTTGAGTTTAGAAGAGGCTTTGGCTGTTTAGTGGATTGGCCATGGTAGATGCTGAAGAGGGTCCTGCCACCCTTCTTTCATCCTGCAAGCATGCCTGCTGCTCCTTGAGGGTTAGGAAGGGGTGTGCAATGCAGGTGCTCCAGCAGAACAGATCCCTACAGGAATACCACAAACCCCAAGACCATTGCCCCCTTATGCTACCTTGAAAACACCACTCCACTAAAGAGCTAGAGACTGCCTTGATGCAGCAATGCTATGACTGTAATCCTAAAAGCAAGGACTGAGGCAATATCAACCTGGCTTCACCAGTGATCCTAAAATTATCTTACAGGGGTTCTCCCAACAATGCTGTGTGAAGAGTACCTCCATGGAAAAGGCATGGCTTTGTGTTGATGAAACGCAGAAAGCACTGCATGTAAACAGTATTTTCCATCTACCCCATCAACAGCCCATTCTGCACTCATCCTGGAAACTGCTCTACTAATAGGTTGGCTCCTGATATGGTGTTTGCAGTCCTTGATCAATTATTTTTGCTCATTTTTCTGGCTCTGAACAAGGACAGCTTTCTGTAAAGAAAGTGCTGGCTCAGGCGTTCTCTGCTTTTTCCCCAGGTGTGTTTGCATGTGTGTGTGATGGGTATATAATAATATGATGTCTCTGCGTCTAGATCCTGGTGATTTTCTCTCGCAGTCTATGTCAAATCATCAGGCATTGCGATGTTGTGCCAGGAAATAAATCTCCCTCAAAAATCAATATACCGGTTGTGGACTGAGACAAGCTTAGCACCCATCAGCAAGCAACAGTTGTGTTATTCTGCTACAGCGTTGATTTATCTCTTCTCTCTGAGACAGAACCATGATCTGGGGCTTTGGGGGGCAGCACCCATGTCGTGGAGTCCTGTTCAGCCCAGTGGATGACCTGGTCTGCTTTAGGGGATGATGTGCTCTATAATGGCTGAGGTTCTTCAAAGTCCCACAACCACTTTGTGAATGTAGCTGGTTGCCCAGGTGGGGTTTTATTTGCATGCCTGGCTTTTGTTTGTGACAATATGCAAATACAAGTGTCCTGCACCTCCAGATAATGACAAGGAGTGGAGTTAATTTTTAAGTAGAAGCTGTATAAGCACAGCACAGTTAAACTTCTTGATGTAAAGAAAGTCACCAATTCACAAAGGAATTTGATTACCTCTATCCATTATACACACACAGTGAGTGATCGTGCTACTAACCATCTGTCATCTATTTCATTTGCATCATCAATACCTGCCCTGTTTATCTGCTACATTCTTTTCTTCGCTGAATTCTTACACTGCTTTAATAAAATACAGAAATGTTATTGTTAAAAACCAATTAATTTACAATCCTCCATAGAGATAGTATTACTTATAATTCAATTTAGCTTCTAATGACCTGCTTTCTTGCAAAATGACTTAATTCTAGTGTCAAAGATTAGTTATTAGACATTACCCTGCTGCACCAGTCATGTACTGCTGAGACAGGCAAAGCAGCTCTAGGTGTCCCTGGTCATTAATCAGAACTCGGAGACATTTTCCCTTTAGCTCGTTACGGAACCTCATTTCATCTGCCACTTTAACTCTTTGCTTTACAGAGTATTTTGAATCTACCTTTCCTTGTGTTCTCATATTTCACCTTTGAGGGGGAGAACAGAGCTGGAAGTCCAATTGCTTTGGGAAAAGCTGTTGTAGCTCATGCTTTCTGCTGATCCTCCACTGGGGAGTTCATTTTGCATCTCAACCATTATGTGAATGGGGCCTGAAACGCAGTACTGGCTTTATCCTACATCAGCTTTGGGGAAATTAACACAACTGGATTTTCCACACAATTATAGCACTGGATGTACTTTCCTTCTTATTGGAAGAAATGGCATTATGAGCATCCACCACAGAGGCCAACCTGATTTCAGGTGAGTGCCTTGGCAAGGCAGCTACTGCCATCCCCTTCCTGGGTTTCACAAAAGGCATTGTGAAGCAAGTGGCCAGATCCAGCCAGTACTCACAGCATCAGCTGGGCTCATGGCCATTCAGAAGTGATGTTTCATATGCAAAATATGATGTACAATCTAGGGCTGGGCAAAATCCTTCCTTCTCACTCTATCCCAGGCAAGGGTTGACTTTTCTTCCTCATTACTAGTATAGTTCCTTCCTCTTTCTCAAGCGTTATATCACTTTACTGGGAGTAACCCTATTTGTGGGGCAATTGAAGACTGTGATATGACAGTAAGGATGGATTGATCTTTGGAAAACAGTCTAAAGCATTTTTCTGTGTCTTTGATTTTTTTTATTTCTGTGATGTATAAGAGAAATACCTGCCATTAAATGAAACCCCAAGTCTGTAGGGCATTTCAGTAACAAAGGGCATAAATGTGGCATATGCAAATGGATGGATTATATACAGAAAGTAAACCTTTTAAACAGTTTATGGCAACTTCAGCTTCTGAACAATTCCACGTAGAGTATTTTTAAAATGCAGAACAAAATTAAAAGTTCAGGATCATCAAAACCCCTTCATGGAGATGGCACAACTGGCAGGATTTAGTGTGGAAAAGGTTATTTCTCCTATTCACAGCCAAGTCTATATGCTGCAGTACTACTTCCAATAAAATCTTATTTTTAGCATGTTCGAGTGGTGCAGTTTAGAGTTGCTGAAATTTTTTATTTTCCCAAAATACAGTCACTTCTGTCTTTTGAAAACTGAGAAGCTACCTAGTGTTATAACAGGCAAATAATGTCTCATCTGACTTCTTGACAACTGCATGCCACGCTGGAAGAATAAGAGATGCTCATTATTTTCCTAAAGCACAGGAATTGGCTGTACAGTGTAGGCTGACGAAACAGCTGTCTTCTAAGAAGCAGGGTTTTTTTCACAATAGACTATCAAGGGACATGTGAATAGTACACCAGACTAACTCTTAAACAACAGGCATTCTTACAAATGAGCAAACTCAGCTATGAGCGCCTAAGAATAACCTCCTCTGGATGGCAGGGGTGGGATGTTGCTCTTCATGTACTGCAAATGCTAAAGCTTTACATACAATATTTTTCTGGGTGAATGCTCTGTTTATATAGCTGAGATTATTTGCAGAAAAAATCCATCTGAAACACTAATATCTTAAATACAGTGAGGATCAGCCCTTTGGACAATATGGTAAATCTCTTTGTATGAGCATTCTTAACAACACTGCTTTCCAAATGATATAGACTTATTGCTTCAATCAAACTAATAAATAATTCACATTTCTAAATGGTTTCTACACAGGGTGATGGAGCGTTATGATAAGGTAGGAAACATCCAACTGGAGCCTGAAATGTCTTCAGACATAATCCTAAAATAATCCTGTTTTCAAATGGTAAAAGTTCGTGCCTCCTGCTCAGGCGGCACATCATCAGCATCCAGATCAGGAGTTATGCCAAACTAGCTGTAATCTAATATGGAAATGAGATGTTGGCCTTGATATTGTGTCATTCTTCTGAATGGGATCACCTGCACCCATATCTCCTAGGAGGAAATTTCAAACAGAGTTAGCTCCTTAAACCTTCTAATTAAAATGAGAAATCCCCAGGCTTCCATGACTCAGCCTCGGAAAAAGATTATTAGGAATTTAATAGGGAAAATATCGCATCTCAGACCATCTGTGACCCAGTGCTCTGTGAGAATTTAAAGAAAACTGGAGGGAGGAGGTGCACGCTCCAAAGCACACTCTAGGAGTACTTTGTTGGAGCTGCAATAAATCAACATAGTTAGAGTACAGCCTTTTTCAGATTTAATTACTGTTACATAATTATTAGCAAAGCAGTCTCCTCTGAAACTGTAAAACTCATTACATCAAAAATCCCTAAGCTCCTGATGGAATTTATGAACTAGTTACTTTCTTCCTAGCTCTGGGAAAATGCAATAGGATGCATTTGGTTTTGTCTCCAGCATTTTTTAGTCTGCGGATCTATTCTCTTCCCCTTAGTTTCAGGGAACATTCCCTATTTGCCTTTTTTTTTATTATTTTTATTTTTTATTGTTATAGAACATGTTCATTTTCATTTGTTTGCTTTTCTGCTCCTGGCATGGAATTTAGACATAAGCACTGGGGGACAGATACCCTTTCCCCCCTTGCTGAAAGGGATTCACATCTCATTTCCTCCATCACTCTAGCAGCTACTGTTTGAGCTAAAGCACAGATTCCCTCATGGAGATGCCAAAGAACAAAATTTCATTGTCTTTTCCCAGAGGTTTTGCTGTGAATACACAGCTTTAAAACCTGCCAATGATCTGAACAAATTGCCACCAGGGAAGGCCATTTGGAGTCTATATCAAGCAAGCCTGAGGCCAGCCCTTCCTGACCATTGCTGCCTAGTTTTGAGATTGTTTGTCGACAGTCAACTGCCTTCTGGCTCTGCTGTAGGATAGCAAAGAGATTGCACAATGCTCTAATAGACAGGCTAACCCTTAAGTCCATGACAGAAGTAATAATAGACATTCCCTTAGACAGCTGAGAGAACAAGTGAAGAAAGGTAATGGCAATTGCTCCTTTAGGGTCTTATTATTTCACAGCTGGTGGGGCTGGGCTGAGCAAGCAGCAAGGTCTCAACCCAACCAGGTGAAAACAACTACAGTAATCCTTCTTCTTCTACTTCTTCCCTCAGCCAGGAAGTTGCATTTCTTAGCAGACCTTGTGGTATTACAGCTCAGCCATCAGTCTTAGGATGTATTCCTAAAGCTAAGCCTCATGTTGACTGCTTGTGAGCTCAGTCTAGGAGCTTTCAAGTCTAAGGAAAGCATCATGTTTTGCTCAGGATAACTCACAGCTAATCAATGCTTTTGTGCTACAGCACAAAGCTGAAATCACATTTGCCTTTTGAAATTGCTGTGACAATGTCACAATGCCATTGCCAGATGACGGAAGACTGGCACGTTTTTCTTGAGCTGCTTTGGTAAGTTTGTGGTATCATGGAGCAGCCAGTCTCCCTGTATTTACCCACTCCAAAATATGACTTTGTGAGTTTATAAATTGGCTTGTTCTTTCATGCAAAATTGCAAATCTTATCATGGTAATTTTATACATGACAAAGTTTCTTGTCTCAATCCAGTTTTGTTTACCTGTGGACATAATAGTGAGGTAAAATGTGTCCCAGAGTTTAAACTAGTGACTTAAGAAAACTTGAGAATCTGAGTTACATGGGGTCAAGAACATAGGGATGTTCACTTTTGCTTTGATTTAATATAATTTAATTATCTTCACAGATATTTCTTTTGGTAGATATTACAGGTTGCAAGCCAACAAAATATCCATGCAAGAGAATAAAGTATAAATTAATTTTGCATACCATTTTAATGTAATCTGGATACTAAAATGTCTAATAGGGTTAAATGGTACATTTGTAATACCCCAAAAGAGATAGCAAGGAAGGAAACAAAAATGAATAGGAGCTCTCTTTCCAAAAGAAGGGATATGGCTGAAGGATCAGGATGCGCATTTCACACAGCACCAGCTGAAGTAAAGTTTCCTGCACTACATTTCTGGTAGACAATAGATGAACAGATGGTTTAGGGAGAAGGGAGAGACAGTTTGGAAGTGGATTTTTAAATGAAGGAGGAGTCAGAGTTTAATGAAAATAGGGTTAGATGGCTGATTATTTTTTTGTTTATATTATTTTTCTTTTCTGCCTAGGAAAAAGCAGGTGCTTGAAGTGTTCTGGAGAAGCAAGTCTTGAGGAGATCGTAAGAAGAAATTACAATGGTTAAGGTAAGAGGAAGGAACAGTGTAATCTTTGTTGGTGCGCTGAAGAAGAAAACTTTGTATATGAAACAGAAGATAAAGACAGGACATGAATCCTAGTACTGTTCCTGGAGTTTATTTCAGTTGCAGAGAGCTTTGCCAAGATCTAGGACAGGGACAAAAGAAAGGAAAGTGTCCTTGAGGGTTCTCTTCTTATCTGAACAAATCTTCTAAAGCATCTCACTGGAAAATTGTATTGAGCTTATTTTCTTGGGCATGTCCTTACTTCGTGAAAGATGGCCTCTGGATGTTTATTGGCATGGAGGCAGAGAGTGTGATTTGGGCAGTGATGTGGGCCACTGGGTAAAGCATCAGATTGAGGTCTCAAACACTTGAGCAAGTTACCATAGCTTAATGAGTTCCCCTGTAGCAGCTGAGCTGTTGCAAATGTAGGGTAGCACATGCTAATTTAAACTGTTTTCACTGGGGCTCAGCTGATGCATGGCAGCCATTTAGCCAAGGTAGCTCAGTCATATGTCTGAAATCTGATTTAAGGAATCTGGGCTCTGCTCAGTGCAGAAGGTAGGATGCCAGGCTTCTGCTTACTTTGACTTCTTGGGGCAAACATTTAATCTTGGGTATTTTTGTGCATGCAGCAACAATAATGGTGCCACCTCACAGCTATGAAATGCTTTGTGGGAAAGGAGAGAGGGGAAAAGACAAAAGAAGGGGAGAGTGCTAGAAGAGCAAGATGTGTCTATTTGTTGTTGGGTAGAAGTGTGGAATATGTTGATCTTTGGCTGAGGTTAATGCAAAGTTTTTATGCTTGTCTGTTTTAATACCTGAGTAAATCCAATGTGTTTAAAGGGTTTTGCTGGTATAAAAGAGGACAGAATCTTGCCATAGGGACCTAACCTACTGTTGGTGAGCACGCATAACATCGTCTGAGATTTATCGCAATTCCTGGGAAGAGCAAAAGAATTGGCAAATGTGCTTTTTGCTTACCAGTTACTCTCTTTGGGCATTTTGGAAAGTTTCAGGTGCCCCTGTCCTCCCAGGGGAAGTACAAAAAGTGTCCATTTATATTTGTTTTTAATGATATGCTTTTAAATCATTTAATATTGAGAGGTTTGCTTTCTCCCTTGTTTGAAATGAAGGTGCTCCCCTGTGGAAGGATTTTTATTCTGTCTTTTTGTGGTGATCATAACATGTGGCACTCCAGACAGCTATTCTGCTCGGAGCTGAAAAACACCAAGCATTTCCTTTAATACTACCAATAAACATTTGTGTGATTTTTTTCCATAAAGTGGTACTCTGAGCATCGTGCCAGTTCTCCAAGTGACAGATTCTTTTGGAGGCGAAAGAAAAGTATCAGTATTTAATGGTTACCATAAGTATTTTCCAACAGTTTAAGAAGCACAAAGTCCTAAAATATTTATGTATTCACATCAGTAGCAGTACTCTGCTACCATTTATTAGGCAGAATGACATAATACATGTATCAGAGTTACGATTGCTGTGATAATTACTTGAGGGAATCGTTCCATAATGAAAATAAAAACCAAAACCATAGCATTGTGTACAGTGATTAAATATTTGTGTAACGATTTCCTTTACATTCACAGAGGTGGTTCATATTTCAAAATATTTGACCCAGAAAATTAATGTCTTGCTGCAAATGGTCACCTTATTCTTACAATTACACCTTTAGAAGTTGCCAGGGACAATGGTTCTTGCGTACTTGCAGCCAATTTCCTGCCTTGTCCCTACTGTTTGTTACAAAGCACTTTCAGACAATAAACTCATGAACTGCTACAGAAATCACCTCTTATCACTCCTGTGAGTATTTACACTGGTTGATAATGGGGAACAGCAGAGCAAGAATCAAAAGTCGTGTTTTGGGGGTCCTGCCTCATAAGCATAGGCAGCCTCTGCCGAGTTATTCATCAGACTAAAGATTTTCACCAGAGCTGTGCTAACCCCCTCAGCTACCGATTCTGGGCTGGCAGTAGCAGCTGTCTCTTACCATTATGCCCCGAGGAAGCAATGGCATTTGCCAGCAACTCCCTTTGTGTCTAACTCATTTCCTACGTTCTCTTCTTTCATTTGCATAGTCAACTGGTCCTTACGCCTCAAGAAAATCAGGAGAGCATCTGAGGAATAAGTTGTTAGAAATGGAGTTTTTAAACATCACACCAGGAGGTGCATGCACAGACCTCATTATATTCCCAACAGGTCTGCCAGCTCACGAGAACATAACACACCAGAGAGACTCTCTGTACTAACAGTTGACAGTACTAAAATAAAGAAGGCAGCACCCCCGCTCCCTCTCATCTCAGGAAATCATTGTGTAAATGCAATGAAATATTTCTGCGAGCCTGCTTTCCACCACGATGCCCTTCTGGTGGACAGGGCTTATTGATGTCAGCAGTGCTAGAAAGAGTAGGACTGAAGTTATAACAGGCTGCTTGCTTCCATTGTTCTTCCCTCCATCTGTCTCCCTTCTTTCACAGTAATTTAGCCTGAGGTTGTCCCAGAAGTGTCAGTTAGAAATTAGTCAAAATAACCTGAAATCCTAGAAGAGGTTAGATCAGAGTCTCGTTTCACTGAACCTCTTCAGAATCAGGGCTTCAGCGTTGTTAGTGCTTTGATCTCTGATGGTTTTTCCTGTCTGTGGTTAGCCAGACTGCAATGGCATGCTGATGCCTTTGCTGCCCAGGAGAGATCGGACAAAGATGTTTTCCAGGTGAGGGGCTGTGTTGACATCAACCACTCTAAACAACCAACATCTAATGATGCCTCAAAGGTGTCTCTGGTAAATAACAGTCATCGAGACATCCCCTTGCTGCCCCCCTTCTCATTCTTTTTGACTAGACCAATGTATATGTGGTAAGCCAGACCTCCTAGCTCTGGGTGGTGTTCATGCCTTTTTTAGATACTTTCAGGCTCTTACTTCATGTACTGTGGTCTCAGGATGCGAAAGCCTCTTTTTTGCTCCAGTCCCATGCCCTCTTATTCTAAGTTCAGATATGACTGGAGCTGTGCATGATGTGGTTTCCCAGCTATGAATGGAACACGGCAGAACAGTGCTGAACCAAAACAGCTGCTGACTTATGAAACAAGTGGCAAGGGTTCAATGACAAGTGCTGCTAATGAAGAAAAGATAATTCTCTGCCTATGATCTTGGCCTGATTTGCTGTTTACCTGGTGCTGACCGCCATGCCACAGCCAATGCCAGCTGCCCATTTGAAACAACAGAGAAAGCACACTGGGATTCTCCAACAGTTTTATTAACAAAGCTGGTCAGAATACTTCCCATGAAGAAAGAGTGCTTTGAAATATCTTGCTTTGGTTATGAGAAAGAAGTCACTGGGTGGGGGTTTTGTAGGAGGGGGAAGAGGGATGGAATGAGTATTGCTGCGATCTGTGTGGGCTTGCAGCCTAGTGGCTAGAGCTGTGGCGTGGGAAGCCAGCATTTGTGCCCTGCTCTTATTTGGAAGGGACTCAGTTTAGCAGTCTTGCTCTCAGTTAAGCAGTCAGTCAATCAGACTTGAATTTAGAGGCATATATCCACTGTAATTACCCTTCAGCGGGCGCTTTTAGGCAATGATGAGCCTGGTGTTGCTGGAGTTTTGTTGTGGTCTTAGTGCTTGCAGAAGGTAAGAAAACGACAACTTTGAACAGCCACTGCTGCTCATTCAGGCACAATAAGGTTCTGCAACAAGCCTACTGAAAATGAAATGTATGTGCAACATAAGCTGATGTGTTCAAACTAATTACAGTGTATGCACAACTCTGGGTATGTTATGCATAAACTCAGCAGTATTTCAATAACAGCCTACTTATATGTTGCTGTCAAAATTTAGGCTCTTTTGTTGTTTTTAAGCTTTGTAATCAGTGCTGATGTAAATTCTTGTTGTGTTTTGGTCCTATTGGCTCCAAAAGAGGTACTGGATGCTCAGTGCTTTTAAAAAAATGTGCCTTTATGGTCAGGAGGCTGACCTGGTAATAGCAGTCTGACTACAAATGT
The DNA here is from genome assembly GCA_026283785.1 of Coracopsis vasa. Classification (NCBI taxonomy): domain Eukaryota; kingdom Metazoa; phylum Chordata; class Aves; order Psittaciformes; family Psittacidae; genus Coracopsis; species Coracopsis vasa. Next base: position 59,389 of record JANHGB010011971.1, on the reverse strand, counting down.
GTTCTTCATAAAGACTGGTTATAACTGTGGTTCTATGAAAGCATGTAGATATTGCTCAGTCTTACGCAGGATATGATAATCCCAAATGGTGTTAGTGGGTTTGGACCTGTTTGGACTGTTGTGCCTGTGTAGGAGCCATCTAGAACAGCTTTTCTGCCAGCAAGCACAAGCTGACTTCCCATGCCCACAGACCTTTCTGTAAATGAGCCTCTGGAGTGACCAGGGAACCTAAAATCGAAGCCATATGGAAACTTACTGTGCATATTAAATTGCATGCAGCAGTGTTAACAGCATTTTGATTTGTGGCTGCAAGTAATAAATGAATTATATTAATTTTGTAGCTGCAAGCTAATTTCTCCAGAATTACTTTTTAATAACCAGCATCATGTTCAGTGGTAAGATTTAAATACATTTAGGAACAATTTGAGAATTCTTTTCTTTTAAAAAAATATTAATGCTAGATTATCATTTGAGACTGAGTTTATTTAATAATTCTCTAGATAGATATTTCAAAGTAAAATGTCACATAGTAATTGAGTGACCTGGAGAGCAGATTACCTATGCCTGATGCAGCAGCTGGGATAAATCACAGGTGAAATGAGTAAGTAAAGACTCTATATTGTCTATTGCTACCTTCCCACCTACTGGCCTGCAGGAGAGGAGGGAGAGCTATAGCACTGATCAAAGATATCTGAGCTAGGAGTTATTCCTCCCTGCATGAGGGCCTTCCTTGCCAATCACTTTTCCTTTTTGGAGGAGTTGCTTTCCAGAAATCTCATTGGTGACTGTAAGAAGGCAAAGAATGACGGTGACTGTATGATTGCAGTCTGGGATTGCTAGAAATGAGCATTGTCCCATATAGAATATCTTCTCTCACACTTTGGTCTGTTAATCACATATTTAATGTATTAATACTGATGCTGTTAGTGTCATTTTTGCCCAGAACAGTGCTGAATTTGAAGTAGGGCACATATGCAGCACATGGATAGGAAAAAGAGTATAGGGAACATGACCACAGTAGCAGTGAGATATTGTACTCAGGCAGTTTGTACTGTTAGTCTCTCATGGAGGCCACTAGGCACAGCTTAAATGAACCACTGAAGAGCTTTTCCATAAGGCTGTGCCTGTGGTAGAGGCCATTACTCATGGCAGAGTCACCATCTTACAGAACATGCTGACATCTGTGTGAGTACCTGAGGGTACAGGGAACCCGTGATTAAGTAAGATGTGGATGTATTGTACAGCAACATATCTCCTCTAGGGCATCTTTTGCAGGCTCAGCTGTTGTGAAGTGCCTGTTAATCCAGCATGAAGGCTGAAGTAACTGTTATGGGGTAGATGACCCGCTGTGCAAAGCAACTGCATTGTTCAAAATGGGGATAGACAGAGTTGTAGTTGGGACACACTTGCTGTCCAGGCAAAGCACACTGGCACCCCAGCTCACATTTAACATACTGTTTCTGAGAGGTAATTATCTGAAAGTGTTCTGGCCATGAAGTTGCTTCTTCCTCACAGAAGCCAAATATTCCCTTACCTACGTTTCCACCAGGTGCCATAGTGCACCCTGCACTGAATTATTCTATCCACTAGGAAAGCCATGGTCATACTTCTGGTGCATTTTAACCACGTGCTGTGTCACTTACTGTGTTGGGTATGTGTTTCTGTGGTTGCTATTTGTCATTCATATATCTACGTTTAGTTATCTTAAGTGTTTCCTAAAAAGAGAGTGTGAGATGAGGCGTGGGGCAGGGTTATCCTTTTAGCTAAGCTTCTGTTTTATTGAATAAGTGAAAAACTGGCTGTGTAGAAAGAGAAAGAATATATGAAATTTAGGAGGAAACATGAAGATTATGACTGGTTTGAATCCATGGGCTGAAAGTCTAAGTAGCTAAACACTTGGGAACAAGTGACTGGACATATTGATGGCTGTTCACTCCCTATCTTAGCACACTCCTAACCTTTGTGCCATTTGGCATCAAAATGAATAAAGCTATACATTCAGTCAAGTGATTTCCCCAGTTTCTGATGGGGACACACAGAATCTGTGTCCCAGTGGGTGTAAGCATACTTCTATATGTACACCGATGAGGGTGAACCAAGATGGTTATTGCATCTATAGCAGGGAATAGATTTACTTTAGGAAAGTAATGTCTGTTACCAAGACAAAGATGCCACGCACAAGAACAGCTCTCTTTGTAAATCCAGAGGGCAAGGGTTTTGCATTGTGGCTGGCACAGACTCTCCCTCAGAATTTGGGGATGGAATTTCAATTGTTTAATTGTTAAAATTAGCAAGAGTCACACTCCCGCTGTTCTTGGTGTCCGGACAATGCTTTTCTTTCCCACATACGCTTGTCCTAGTGCATGGCAAATATCTGCTAGTAATCATGTGGGCTTCCCCCTAGATTCTGAGGAAGATCCCATCATAGTTTCTTTGTTTGCAAGCTGTCTGCCCAACAGAAATGTCATTTCAGTTGCATCTAAGCATTATACATCTGCTCATGTGGCTGTAAATAAATAACGTAGTGGATAAGGCTACGTTTAGCTTCCCGTGTGATTTAGAATCCAATCTGGTATCTGATGAACTCCCATGGAAAAAGAGCAGAACCAAGCCCTCATGTTCCTGCTTTCAGGAGTACAAACTGTACATTGTAATCTCTGATTTAGCCTGTGTTTTCTATCTGTACAAGGTTCTCCAGTTGATTATTGTCATTTCCAAACAGAATGTCCTAGTACTTCAGGATTTATAACCTTTTGTGTGTGGATATAGTTACAGAAATGCAACACACGCACACCAACCCCCTGAATATCAGTAAAATGTTCACTAGGCTGGGATGGAGATACACTGAATATCCTAGAAAAATGATAAATCATAAAGGTTGCTTTTCTGTTTCTTTTTTTTATTGTTGTTTTTGTTGGGTCAGGGGGTTAAGCTCCTGAAGTAGTCAAGAATTTCAGCTACAGCTAGATTCGGCTTGTTTCTATATGGTATGTTCTACATAGGTGGTGTCCTAGAATTAAATAGTGCAAGTAGTGCAGTTACAGGGATAAATATGGAAGTCTAAAGAGCTAGTGACAAAGAAAAACAGCCAAGAAAAAACAGTGGTTTGGGGAAGAAGGGGGAGGAAACCTCTTTACAACCCTATAACAACCTTTGTGGGTGATGCCAACTCAAAGCCAGTTGTGAGCCACAGGGACTCCACACTTCATGCATTAAGGGGGAAAGAAAGGCTTTTTTGCCTGCGAGTTTGGCTTCCCTTTCCCTTTTCCTGTCTTGTTCTTGCACATCCTCTGGGGTATGAGGGAAGGCTCTGCAGGAAAATAGGCCATCCTTTTGGCAGAACTCACAAGGATTCTGTGAGACGACCTGCTCAGGTCTGATTGTGCAGCAAAGAGGGCTTGGGATCACGGTTCTGCGTGGCAGCCCCGTGTGCAGCAGTTAGATTTGTATCAGTGAGACACGACAGGTCTGCCCTTGAGATTCTGCAGTGGCACGGTGCCAGCTGCTCGCCACGCTGATCTGTGTCTCTCCAGAGCAAAATCACAACCTGCTGCCATGGTTCAGCTCTGGGTCAGACCCACAGCCCGACTGTGGAAGAGGGGGATGGGTTGGTGTGGGGGGTTTTGTTTGCTTGTTCTTGGTTTTAATTGGGAAATTGGTGAAATTTTATAAGAGGGGCTGCTTTTATGACAATCCAGCCCAAAGCAGCACCATCTCTGCTACTGTACATGAAAAGCTGTAGGTTTTTGGTACCAGGATTAAACCTGCTTTGACCTTGGGTATGGACTGTAAAATATGACCATAGGCTTGAGTTAAACTAGATTCACAATCTGAAAAACAAAACCACGCAGCTACTTTTTTAATTTAGGCAAGTAGTATTTGCTTTTGCAAGGAAAGATTCTGCCATGTGTTTCACTGGGATTTCATTCATCTTTATTGATGGCATTTCACTTAATTTGCTGCCATTTGAGAGCCCTACAGGCAAAGGGGGGAAGAGAAGAGTAAAGTAGGGGTAAAAATGGAAGAGGGAATTGCTAGTATAGAAAAAAAACCCTGCTGTCACGTTTGTGCCTGTGCAATCTCCATACATTTTAAGAATTTTTGTGCAGGTAACTATGAAGTGAAAGAATGAAGACAGTCCCGATGGGAGCACAGCCGCGATGTGTCCTAAAATGAGCGTCTTCCTACTGTAATGCAGAGGAGCTTTGAGATCTCCTCTAAGCTCTGACAAAGCAGTGGCTACCCCTCCCTCTCCCTTTGTAGGACTGCAGAGCTGGGGCCACTGATCCTGATAAGATTTTGGGGGTTTGAGACCGTGTTCAGTGGTACAGCCTAGCGCTACCCAGTCCACCCTACCCAGTGATTCCTGGTGAGCCCAGTGTTGCAGAGGAAAGTGTGCGAAAGCTGCAGTACGCTGTCATGCCTCCCACCCCTTTTTCCAATTCGGGCTCATCCCTGTCTTCAACAGGGCTGGCTGAAATCCTGGAACATGATGTTTAGTTTCTTTTCCAGCATTTTTATTAGTAAAACAAATATTTATTTTCCTCACCCTGTTCTGGCATCTTTGGGCAACTTTTTTTTATGCCCTTATGTTGGAAGCAGGGCACTAGGTTAGATGGATGTTTAATCTGAACCAGTACAGATATTCTTAAGTAATTAGTGTATTTCTGATACCACAAACTCATACAGCGCTTTAAAAAAAATAATCACACTAAAATGTTACTCTGGGAAACATTAAATGGCAAAGAGTTCCACTGTGTAAGAAAATGTATGAAATAGCTTTTCTTCTGCCAGCTATGGGGTTCCCACCCCTAAAATTGACAGAAGGCTTCATTACTCTTGTGCTAGAGGACAGGGGAGAATAGAAACTTCTCACCTAATTTTTCTGGAGCAGTTGCTATTTTACATATTTCTATCCTCAAGGAAGTGAAGGCAGTTAAGAGGAGAACAAGACAGGCAGAAATGAGCAGCTTTGTTTTGCTGTATGAATGGGGTTGAAAGGAGACAAACCTTATATAGCAGAGATTACGGTTAAAGAAACCCACTGGTTTTTATTCCTGTGAGTTTAAAGCACCAGAACTTTCTCGGTGCTTGGGTTTATTCCCGAAAATAAGACAACTTCTGTGTCTTTTATAAATCATGTCAGAGCTCGGAGCACCTTGTGTTCCATGACTGGCCAGGGAAGTAGCACAGAAATGTTTGCCGTGTGCGTGAAAGGGAAGGTATGTGAGAGAGCCTGCTCCCATGGGAATCCCCTACCTCCATATCTCTAAATAATCCATACCCTCCGAGACAGGGAATGTCGGGGTTTTTCATGCTGTCTCAATATTTTTCTGTGACTTGCTCCATTATTTATTCTGGACTGACTTTCCAATTTGCAATGCCCTGAGCAAGCGTGGTGCCTGCCTTGAGCTACCAGAGGGGGAATCTGGCTGCGAATTGCCTCCCCATCTGTCGTGGAGTGAGCGAGAAAGATCCGAACTGGCAGGGATGTATTTTTCCCCTTTTCCTTTGCTTCTGCTGCCAGAAGGGGAAACTGGAACTGGCCCATGAGTTATTGAGTTAATATAGGGCCACAGAGCTGGAGACCCCCAGATTGCGGAGCCCGAAGTCTTAGCACCCTTTAGGTTCCTGCCGAATGTATTGAGGCTGGCATTTCCTTCTCTTGGTGTAGGACTTTACAGCTGCCTCTTTGCTTTGCTCTTAACTTGTGTAAAGTCACCCCTCCCAGATGGAACAACGCTGCTCTGAGGTGCTTAGCTAACTTTCAGCCTCCCAGAAGAGGCTCCTCTTACAAAACTTGGTTAGAGAAGTTTGCTGCCACTGCTCTGTGGGAGGGCATTCAAAAGATACCCTGTTCCTGGATCTACTTGCTTAGAGCTTCTGGTGATACACATCTCAGTGTCTCTTTCCTGTGAATATGTGCCCAGGACTGGATGCTTGCTCCTCCTTGACTGGCTTCTTCCTCTTCTACTCTCCTGTCACCTATTCCCTGCTTTGCTGACTATCAGCTAATTCTGAATAACAGCTAAAGCAATCGAATTTACCCTCTTCTCTTTCCCCAAATCCCTACTATATGGAATGCAAAACATCTGGGGATGCTTCTGAGCTGACAGTCATCAGCATCACTTTTCATCCAAGGCAGAAAACCAATGCCTATACCTTCCACAGTTCCTGACTGAAAAAAGGTGGGATAATCCTGAGCCAACAGCCCTGAATCATGGCTGAAAGTTGTGCTTCAAAAAGCTCTGTTTTGGGCCTGATATTTGTGTCTAGAGAGGATGTTGGTGGCAAAAAACCATTTGTTCACCCCTCTCCCTCTGCGAGATTGCAAGCATTTAGAGCCTGATCTAAACTTTGTGACTTGTTAGCCCTCTCCAGCAGTTGTGGTAGCCTGGTCTTATTTGGAAGAGATGAATGTTAGGCTGCTGCTGTCCTGAAGGATCTGCAATGCTTGATGGGGCAGGCTGTTCACAGCATGTCCCGCTTGTGAAATTAGGCAAATTATCAGGAAAAAAATTGGCCCGTGCTCTTCACCAAGCTGCGTACTCAAGTGAGGGTCTGAGATTGATTTATCATTAAGAAATTATGACCCAGACTGTAATTCAGCCAGGGGTCTCAAACTTGAAAGTAGAATTTGCACTTTCTATATGCTGGCTTGGGTTTTTTTTAACTATTTCCTGCTCATTCACAGCATAGCATTTTGGTGCTGCAGGTGAATGCCTGTCGGGTAGCTGCTATTTATCCCTCAAAATCGGGAGGTCTCACTCACTCACAGGTTTAAAGGCTCTTGGCTTTTAGCTCAACTGGTCATTCATTCATGTTGTCACTCATGTAGCTTATTGAGAAATAGCTCTGAGTGGTTAGAAAACATCCGAGGCTCAGCAGAGCTCAGCCCTGTTAAGGTGCAAGGGGCCGTGCAGACCCCCGTAGGTGCTGAACTGATGCAGGTTGCATATGCATCTGTAGTTTACTGATGCTGTTTATTATCTATGACTAATTTTGGGCTGTTCAGGGAGTCCTTCCCTGTGCAGATTTTAGGCTTCCTGAGTTCTTACACCCTTTTGCGAGCCAGAGCTAGAGGCGCAGCTAGTGGCCTGAATGTCCGTTCAGGGCCCTTTCCTGTACGAAATTTGGCTCTTTGTTGAGAGACAAAGTTACCTTCTTCCTCTAACCTGTGTTTCATTTAGCACACAGCTGTTTCTGCGATATTTTTGGGTCTGCTTATGCTGCATTGCTAAAACATCCTTCTGAAAATAGCGCGAGGTTCACCCTGATAATTCACGATTTCCATCCCCAGGCTCAGGCACTACAGGGGTGCGGAAAAGAAAGCTTGTGTAGGCAAGACCAAAGGCAGCTGTATACTGTGAAATAACAAGTATCAGGCAAAATACAGTATCACAGCTAATAGATGTATTTTAAAAGTGGAAACATCTATGTTTAATTGCATTTAAAGTACGTAGTGAGAAACCACAGTTATACATTGTTATAACAAACCTTTACATCTGAAGTCAGAATAATACAAAAAAAGTGCTGAATATATATATATATATATGGTCAAAATAACTGAGGCAAAATTTCGACAACATCTTCTAAAATATTAGCATGTGGCCCCTGCCAGCAACACTCTAAAGGTCAGGCTGAATAACGTCAGTGACAATCACTGGTTTTCCTTAGCTCACCCCAAAACAACAACCCAAAAAATCTGGTTTGCTTTTTTGTTTGCTTTTTTTGTTTGTTTTTGCATAGCTTTCAATATTGCTGCACTCTCACCTCTGCATATTGCAAGCCCATCTCAGTGCTGAGATAATTTCTCTAAAGTTCTGAATATGTTTAACCCAGTTCTCCTCAGATACATAATATATATTTTCTACCAATTATAAATACATCATTTTAATTAATCTGATTTCAATAACATGCATTTGTATAATTACTGTACAATCAAAATAGACATTGACTTTACACAGTGTGTATGCTTTTATTTCAGCGATATCTTTTCAGACACACTGCTCAACAAATCAAGCCAAGTGGGAAATAAAAAGAAAGAAAGAATCAGGTGAAATAACCTCTGGGGTGGAACAGAATCTCACAGTGTTTACAGACAAAAAAAAAACAAAACAAAAAAAAACAAAAGGAAAAAAATACTGATTGGGAAAAGGTTTTATTAATACATAGAAAATCCCCACAATAGTTGAAACACACTTTAGGAACTAGTAAACACGTTAAATAGAGTTGTGCCAATTGCGCAGTGCCCAAGCATCTGCTTGCTCTTAATTAGATGGGGAGGTGAATGACCACTGTTTATTTTCATTTTCCTCATTAATTATGAAAAACTGCATTTAATTCATCTTGCATGGTGAGAGACTGGCTGCGCAGATGTAAGTCGTAAGGGAAGTGGCTCTCTGTAGGCAACCTGAACATAGAGCTCTGCCCAAGGGGACCCCTGGGTGGCACTGCACAGTAATGCATGCCGTAATTGTAATTTTTGCCATAGTCCAAGCTTTCTTCTTGCTTCAGGGAAAATATCCCATTATAGTTAATTGGGGGAGGACTTAAGGGACCTTCAAACTGTGGGCTGGCGCACTCAGGGGAAGTGCTTTCATAGAAGGACTCGTAAGCGCTGCAGTAATTGTAAGGTTTCATGGACTTGGAGTTGTCGAGAGTCCCATGCCCCGGGGGGGTGCCAAGCTCGGGGCTGTGGTAGGGGGGGTAGAAGGTGGAGTAGGGCGAACGGGTGTGATGGGCGCTTTCACCCGCCTGGCCCATCAGGAAACTTCTGGCATTCAGCTGCAGGCATCCCGCCACCAAGTTTGTCGTTGGCTGGGACAGACCCTTGCACAAGTTCTGGACGAAGGTGAGCAGGTCGGGTCTCTTGCCAATTCGCAGGATCTCAGAAAGAGCCCAAATGTAGTTCTTGGCTAGTCTTAAAGTTTCTATTTTGGACAGTTTTTGTGTTTTAGAATAACAAGGGACCACTTTCCTTAAATTGTCCAGGGCGTCGTTAAGGCCGTGCATCCTGTTCCTCTCTCTCGCATTGGCTTCTTGTCGCCTGAATTTGATCCTTTCCATCCTTATCTTGCTTGTCTTTTTTTTCCGAAGGCCCCTTCGCCTAGGCAAGCCATTCTCATCCTCCTCTTCTCTCTCTTCCTCCTCCTCCTCTTTTTCTGTGTCTTCTCCAGGAGATCTTTTAATATTCTTTCCTCGGAGCACAATTTGCTTTGAAAAGCTTTCTGGGTTCTTCATTTGCTTTTGGTCATCACTTTCTCTGGGAAACTTTCTACACATCTGGGATTCTGGCATTACAACAGACTCATCAAACGGTAGTGTTAACATGGTTCTATAATCTTAAGTTACCTGAAAGAACGCCAGCACAATATTTAAATATTTCCATTTTTAAAGTTTGCCGACTTACACACACATCCTCATGCATGTTTCGTGCGTCTGCATGCACGCTCAGTGTACATGAGTGTCTGTGTGTATATAGAAATGCATAATATATGAAATAGAACACATTTTTTGCATAAAATACCAGTTGAAAACGCTCATTAAAACAAAAGCTGCACAGAATTTTAACATCACTCGAAACAGTCAGGATTTTGCAACTAAACCCCCATATTTCTCACAGATAACTATAGAGTAAATCAATATTCAAAATGTACAATTAGCTCCCTGGTCATTTATCTTATTTTTAAACAAGCCCTTCAAACCTTTGCCATGGTGGAATTCAAAGAAATGCAAAACATGATAAAACAATACAGAAATTTCATTAACCCAAATTCCCCTGGGTGAAAAACTGAGGCGAGCAAGAGCACTCTTACAATTGAAAAGTGCCGTATCTCTATTAACTGATGGATAAATATTTTTAAATCACTTTTTGACTTATATTTTGAAGTTTTCCTCCCCCCTCCCCATTTTTTCCCTTATGTATTGAGATACTAAACTCTAATAAGTTAGAGTGAGTGAGAAAACAAAATTAATGGAACATTCCCCCCCAGATCACTCAGTAACAGTTAAAAATGAATTTTTCAACTGATACGTTGTATGAAAATTGCATATTACTTATTTCATATTATGAAAAAATCAGAATGATCTAACCCTATCCGTATTCAGATTAGAGTTAGGAAATAAATTCCCCCTACCTTTATTTTTCCTTTTTCCTAGCAAAAATTCTAACTCATATTATCCATTTAGTTAAAATAAACTTATTTGAGGGTTTTTTTCCTCTTTTTCTTTCCTCTTTATTTTTTTTTCTCCCCATCAATTACAGTGGGGGGGGAGGTGAAAAATTCCCTGCACGCTATAGCAGTGTTTATGTTCTGCGAGGCTCAGACGTCTCCCTCCAGCTCGTAGCTGACAGGAGCGGTCTGTGGATTCTGACTGCAGTCCTGCACGTGTGCTCAGAATCCAGCCTGGAATGGAAAAATAATTTCCTTTTCCCCCCATTATTTTGCTTTTGTTTGCAGTTTGGGAGCAGCAAAAGCTGGGATCCCATGGTCCTCAAAGAGACAAGCAAACCGAATGCAGGGACCTTTCCTAATAGAACAAAACTAAACAAAAACCCCAGTCAAAGACTAACTCTATCAGTATTGTCTACACACTTGAAATATTACATAACACCAAGGAAAGTCTGCAATTGCATCAGAAGAATAAAAATGTTAGGAGGAGTTATTAGACAGTAAATAGCATACATAAAATACAAGACAATGATACTGTATCTTTAAACACTTGCATGCACACCCAGCACCAACTGAAATATATCTTTATTTGTATTACCTTTAGCTTTTTATTTCATTCAACAATCAGTTTTCATTTTTTGCCTTCCAAATCTTTTCAGTCTGAATGTCGCATCGTCTCCTGGAGTCTAGATCTGTGTATATCTGCACTATCTCATTGATCTCTAAAAAGTGACATTGATGCCAACTGCCAGAGCTGGTACCCATGCCATCTGCTAGTGACGTCACGGGGCAGAGAAAACCACGTGAGCCTTTCTCCTGGGACCTTCATTCTGCACTGATCATCTGGCATCCCTCTAAGTGGGTACCAGCATTCATGTATCAACACAGAAGGTTAGACTGATAGAAAAAAAAAGAGGGGGGGGAAAGGGAAAAAAAATCTGCACCAGCATTTCACATACAGTAGGTGCATTTCCACTGGAGCTGCTTCTTTTTAGCAGTCTAGCTGCACGGATAGACGTGCCAACATTTGGTGCTATCCCTGCCTACAGGTACGGCTGCCCTGTGGTTGTTAATACGATATTGTTTATAGGGAAAGTGATGGCTTGTATCTATCCGAGTCCCTCCGGTACACCTGGTACCCTGGAAGAAAACACACGGGGGGGCAAGGAAGGGAAGGCAGTAATGGGGCAGTAATGCTGGTGCTGTAACACATAGCACAGTCACAAAAAGTAGTTTCTGTGTGAAGCTGGGAGAGATTTTTGGGGTGTAGGGTTTCTTTGAGTGTGCTGTGTTGCCCCAGAGCACAGGATAATGGGAGCAAACCTCCTGCCAGCTGGAAGAAACCCTCCCCTTGCATCCCTCGGTGGGGTTTTGACATTCCCGAAAGAAGGCATTTGTGAGAAACTGGACATACAAGGTGAAAATGTAACAAACCGATGCTTTATTTGGAAGCGTGTGTCTGGGCTCGCTGGTCCCCATCCTGCCCAGTGTGATGCATATGACCAAGGCACACCTGTGTCTGGTGGGGTGACATACTCAGGTCTAACTTGGGGTGCTCGGAGGGTTTGCCCTGCTGTCAAATTGTCTCTGCCTGCCTGGCCTTTTTGTGAGTGCTCCGCTGAAACCCCTTTGAAAACTGAGTTATTTCCTTTGGAAACACGCTCTTCCTAGTCCTAAAAATCTCACCCTGCTCTTCCATTTGCCTCCCTTGCTGCTTCTTTCTTCGTGCCCTTGTTTCTCCCCGTCAGCTGCCTCTCCTGTACTCCCTGCTCTTCTTCCCTTAACCCTTTTGTCTCTTTCCACAGACAAGAAACTGTTAAATGAAGCTGACAAAGCCTCTCGGCTCAGCCTTGCCATGGAGCTTATGGCAAACTCCACCTTGGTGTGTTTGGGGTTTGTGGGTTGTTTTTATTTAAGGAGTGGTGTGCCACATATAAGCGCTATCAGGAGAGTTACAGGGGGGATGGCATGTCATCTTAAAACCAAATTTATTTCATTTTAAAGTTTGCTTTCATTATTATCGCGTATCACTGCTTTTTAGTGACTGAGTAATCTCTGCTTTTAAAAAGTGAGTGACCGAGTATGCTTTTAGTATTAAAATAATCCCTGGCAGAGCTGCTATTGTTATGGGTCTGTGTCAGCGTTTCCATTATAAATCCTGGGTTTGAAGGGTTTATAACTCATCTGCTTTAATTCGCATTGGGCCCAAGCTTGGCATTAATGTTTTCAGCCCCGATCCAATTATTTTGTTGTCACAAAGTTTCATTCAAATCTGTTTGGGCATTTTTTTTTTATTAGAGAGAGGAACAAAAAATGAGGCAGCATCAGAACAACGCGTGTGTGTGGGGAGAGCGTGTTATGCAGATCTACATGTATATGCTCAATGATTTTAGAGCCTTTCATTGAAAAAAGAGGAAAAAAAAGCCTTTGAACCAAACTTTGTATTTTTCTCTTCTTTACAGAAGTGAGACATATCGGGTCCTACACTCATTATGGATATCAGGCCTTTTTATTTTATTTTTTCCTTCCTTTTTTTTTTTTATTTTTATTTTTCAAGGAAAATACATTTGAAGTGACAAAGATGCTAAAACTTCAGTGGCAACTAATCAAAAGGAGCAAGAGCTGTATTATTTGTAACATTAGTTTCATTTCATCCCAAATATCACAATCTCTGTAACAGAGGAGAGGGTAGAATCCCATTATTCTCAATAGGAATTTATGTATTAAGATTTATATTGTGGAAGGTCCTAAGGGTTGTCAACCTTTTCAAGGATTTTGCATATTCAGAGTATTATACAATGCACAATCATCTAAATATGCAAAGTCCTGAGGAACCAAACCCTGGTTCAATGCATACTAAAAATACTACGAGAAATTGAAGGAAAGGTTGACATTGTAGTGGCCTTGTATTAAGGGAAGGACCATCAAAATTTCCAGTTATATCCCCCAGCCTCCAAACTACACTTTAATAAAAATATTTTCTCCATCCTTTTTTTATTGCTGGAGTAGGTGGGATTTGTTAAAACTCGTCAAATATTACTGTAAAATGCCTTTTTGAACGGCTTTTATACTGCTACTAAAACCCAAATAAATGAATTAGTTTGTGTTGAAGGTTTCCCTCTGTAGTAGTAACATTACATTTTTGCAGATTCTTAATCCATCATTTGACCTTTTTAATATTTTCAAATAAATAGTGGAGAAACAAAATAGCTGAGATATCAAGGTTTAAAAAGCCTCTACTGTGCATGCATAATAACTTTTCATAAGGATTTTACTACGCATTTTGTATTATGGATCCATGATATGCAAATGTGTACTGCTGTTAATATGCATTCACAGCATACCCCATAACTGCTGCTTTGCTGTCTACTGTGAATGCATGTTAAGAATAATACACAAAACACAGTTAAATGCACTCTATAGAATGGCTGCACAGCAACAAATATGTTACTGAACACATACCACGATTTTTTTTCCTGTGCCCAGGCTGTATAGTTTGGAATTATAAGTGACTCTATTTCCAATGCAGTATTATCATAATACATTTAACAGAGCCAAACATTAATAGATTCACTGAAATAATATCAAGTTCAAAGGACTGCAGAGCCTCCACGGTGTATCAGGGGGACTAACCCAAACTGCACTGCAATCAATGGGAGTCCTTCCAGTAACTTCAGTGCGCTCTCATCAGATACCCAGGGAATGTCTCTACTGTGGGGTTTTTTTTTCTCTTTTTTTTATTTTTTAATTTTTTTTTTTTATTTTAAGTTTTTTCACCATCCTCTCCCAGCTGGCCCGTATCTCCCAGTTTTGCTGAAACAGGAGAGCTGCATTAGAATTAAGGAACTCTAATGAAGTTTGCTCAGGACCAGTTTGGTGTGTGGTAGTCTGAGTCACCCACTGACAGCAATGGGACCTTGTGGTCAGTGGGGGACTGTTCAGAAGGGAGCTTAGCTAAATCTTTTTCTCTTCTTTATTTCCTTATCTTTCTAACTTAGGCACTAAACATCCCAGCAACTTTATTCCTTGTGCGTGTAAAGTCATGGTGACAATCCCGTAATGCCAAACTCCCTCTTCTTCACTCATGACCTGGCATGAGTTTGCCTTCCTCCCACAGCACCTACAAACACAGCCTAAACACCACGGGAGGACCAGAAATGCCCTCTCCAAACCTGCTCGCCTATGGGCAGGTTGCAATGTTTGATGTTTATGCCAGAGCAAATACATGAGTAACAGTATGAAAAACAGTGGCTCCTGGCTCCAGGCTCCTGTTGAGTTTGGAGCTCAGGAGGAGATGGGAAGACCTGCTTGGGTTTTTTTTTTTGTTGTTGTTTGTGCGTTTTTGGGGTTTGGTTTTAGTTTGTTTGGGGTTTTTTTCACTTTCATTTTTATTTTTCTTTTACAAAAGTAGAACAAAAGAGGATGGTGTCTTGTGTGTGCAGGGCTCTGGTCTGTTGGCCCCAGTGAGCTTAAGACTGAACAGAATTGGGACCCTCTGGTGAAGGCAGGACTGTGCCCCTACAGAAGGAGATGCTGAGGGAGGAACCAAGACCAATGTGCCGTATGCCAGGTGCCTGTCCTGTGTGCAGATAGCACACTATGAACTGAAGTGATGTGTATCCCTTTCCAGGGCGACCTGGCCCCTTTCTGCCTGTGTCCCCAGTACACTGCCATAGACTATGAACTGCTTTGTGAGGGGAACTTGATGTTCCCATCAAGTTGACTAAGCCCTCTCCCACCAGTGCTAAGATGATGTTCAGGGATATACAACCTTCTCCCAGGAGAGATTAAAGATGACATTAATAAGGCCCCCTGGCTTCAGAGGAATAACCTAGATTAGCTCAAGAGTTCAACCTAAAAATATGTTGGGGTTTTTTTAACCCATCTGCTAATGCTGCGAATTATTATAAATGTGCTCTGCTCTAAGCTCCCTGTAATGAGGATGTACTTTTTGCTCTAATCAGACATCCTTAGTTTTATGTTTTGAATAGGCTGTTAGGGACAAATATGGAAGAGCTGCAGAGGGGTTCGTTACTCTATTTTAATGGGAGTCGCTTCAGTAAAACATGAATTTAGAATCTGAAAATGGTCTCTAATACTAATTGCTGATGGTTAAGCAAAAATGAGTTTGTGACCAGAAATTCCTCTAAGATTTCTGGAACACACAACCAGAATGGGTCTGATTTAGATATAACATACATTTGGCATTATCTTCTTAGTTTTGAGCTACTCCTGCCTTACACTTTAATATAAATGAGTTGAGAAAGGGTGGGACCAAAAAATCTTACAATGGAAAATGCATTTTTTTTAAATTAATTAAATGTATTACACCTACAAAGGTAATGGCACAGTATAGCCTGAAAGTTTTATTACCAGATTAAGTGGCGATATGTACCATGCAGCAATATGGGATTTAAGGTACTTCTTTTCCTGGGGAAAAATACTCTAGTCAGACCAGTCATGAAGCTGTGTCACTTCCTGAAACTGCAGGGGGTTAAGATCATTCCTATTGCTTTGTGGCGTGAAGCAACCCTATGGTACATCTGAGAAACTTTCTTATTTTAGTCATACTTGGTCACTGAGGTTGTCACACTCTCTGCTACCTTACCTTAAGGATGCTCTGAGGTCACTAAGTTAGGCTTCAGAGGCTGCAGCAGGAACTCTCAGCTGTAGCACACACCCTGATGCTGCTGATCAATGTCTACTCTCTAATGGCAATCTCTGCCAAACAGCTAGTTAGTGATGTTGCTTTTTTCCTCTCTTTAGTCTGCCGGTGCCTACAGTGATTCACAGGCATGCTTCCTCCGTGTTTCCATTTTGAGAATGTCTCTGTCTCCGTCAAATCATGCTTTTGGGGATGGACCTTGCAGCCAGTCAGTCCCCTCTAGAGAAGTTAGTGTGGGTATGTAGGACCCCAGAAGAGACCTATGCTGCTTCCCCTTATAAGCAGACCCCATGGCTGTGATGCATGCTCTCTGTTCTGTAAAGTAAGGCACTTCTTCCTTACAAAATCTCTGAGATTTATGATTTGCTTTCCTCTCCCCACTACAACTTTCCCACAGCAAGAGGCACCTGATGGGATGCTCTCCCTAGATCACCCATCTGGATGTTCCTGATACCTTATCTCCCTTCCTGCAGTCTTCTCCCTGTAAGAAGATTATCTGTTGCATGGGAAGTAACGTTGTGCTGAGCCTTGTGTGGTGAGGTGGTTCTGGGGCAGCGACCCTCTGGGAAGCAGTGGGACCTCTGAATGTGTGGTGCTGACACCAAGTCAATTAGAGGAACAGAATGGCCTTACAGAAGGCACATACAGAGATGATCAGTTTGCTTAAGACTTGCTTTAAGTTAAATATAAGGCAGAAGGAAACAGGGAACTTAACACTAACTTGACAGAAGTGCGATATAAAATCCAAGAGTGATGTCAACTTCTGGTGGACAGTTCCCTCCCAGGAAATTATAGGATGTTTTGTAAGGGGAGCTTCGTAAAAGGTGCTTGCAATCTTCATGAGAAACTGACATTTCCATTAGTTGCAGCAGACCTTTGAAACTCAGCAGGGAGAAACCCCTCAGGCTAAGACTTTTCTTTACCCCCATGAAATTTTATCCAGGTTTAGGTGAGCTGTAAGCTCTTAACTAAGAATCACCATTTCCTTTCTCTTTTGTGCACTCCTCAGGCAAACTTTAGCAGCATGCTGAAATGATGCCTGAACACCTTGGGGAAAAACAAAGACCTTAGAAATAACAATTCCTTTAAAATAATTTTGAAAGGAGATTATCAATGTTGGGAAGTTGAGTAGCTGAATGTAGGAAATGCCAGAGCTACAGCTGACTATGAAACCTCTATTCTCTTTATGTGAAAATAGGCAGGTAGTTTCTTAACAGCACAGCTCGGCTGAAAGGCTTGTTTCTATGAAATAATATGAAGTATGGGGCAGGATGACTCGGGCTTACTGTAATGGGAATATCTGCTCCTTTTGGTTTGCCTTCTATTATCTGAATTTGTAACCCTCCTTGGACAGGGCTCTTCCTGAGATACCAGTCTAAGGAAGATAAGTAAATTTTCCATTCAAAAAGCAGAAAAGCTGTGCAGTCAGGCATCCCAAGCTGTAAATGAACTATGGCTTCCCTTACCTTCCCAAATCTGTGTTACACTTTTGACTCCTCCTAGCACCTGTGACTGCCAACCAGCATCTGAAATGTGATGGTGTGTACTTAAAACCTTACCAGAGATCTTTTCTTACTGAAAAAAAAAAAGTAACTTTGGGTTAAAAACTGGCCAATCAAAACCAAAAACCCAAAATAAAAAAAAAAATAAAACCACTGCCAGAATTCAATGTTTTTCTTTATAACACTCCTATGCAGTAGGAAAATGTTACTTTCCGTGAGGAAAAGGGAGGCACTTGATACAAACGTCAGGAGTAATGAAGAGCCCAATGGCTATATGATAAGCACTACAGAAATTATTCTCAGAAGGAGATTATATGAAAGGTACAGTCACTGGATCCTCTCGTCTTTCTGCTTTTTCCTCTTACACAAAACTATATGTATCTTCACTGATTTGAAGGCAGTGGAAGATGGACAGCAATACACTTTGGAGGATCTTGACTGTCACATTTTACCTCAACACAGAGAAAGTTTGTCACTGCTGGGAGTGGGAGCTGGGTCATTTAAGGTGTTTTACCCTTAAAGATCAATTTTCCCCTGACAGTTCAGGAGGTTTGGTGTCAGAATTTGACCACAAATAGAACAGGATTTTATAAATCTGTTTTCTGGATTCAATCCCCAGGCTTCTGAGAAAGTGAAAGGCACAGCCAAATTCAGCTCAGCTGTAAAATGGTGCTGAATTCAGATTGGGCTGTAATGATCTTTTTCCAAAATCATTTTGGGAAATTGATGTTTAAAGAACATTTTTTTTCAGTGATGCATGAGCGACTCTGTTACTTCAAGCTGCAGATCTAGTTTTTCTCTTATCTTTATAAAAACCTCTTTTAGAATGTTTGTCACCAAATTTCCTGGGCAAGCGGACACACTGATGTTGTAAACTGTATATTAATTAAATTCCCACTGCAATCCTCACAATTTTCCCAGGACAAGAATGAAGACAAGATTAATAGAGCAATAATTCCCGTCTATTCAAGTACACAACTGAAAGAAGTAGAGCTCAAGAGAGGGTTTTGCTTATACCTGCATAGATGTTTTTGGTAAGATCTGTGGACATCCTCTCAGAAGCAGCATTGTCGAACAGCAGTCAGTAAAATTTGCCAAAATCAACATGAGTTTATGGTCTGCTATAAAGAGAGGTGAGGTTATCATGTATTCAAGTATAAGCCGGAGTAAACAGTAGTTTCAGTAATCTCTGTCTCTTTCCATGTCTTATGTCTCTGTAATCTCTAAGGAGTTGTGTAAGCTCTACAGCTTGCCAGCTTCCTCAGCCACCAGGCATCATGAAAATCAGTGCTTCATGCCACAGCCTCAAGCACACAGTGTTGTTTTTGGAGGTAACTACTCTGCAAAGCAGTTTCACCTTACAGAGTGTGCAAAGGAAAGCAAGTAGTATCTTTTGGCAGCCCAGAGTTTTCATTTCAGTCCTTGGTCTGGCTGAGGACTGGTTTGAATGCCCAAATAGTTTAAAGCAACCATGGCCAGAATGCACCTGGAAGTTTGGCAAAAGGCCTTCTTTCCTGGCCAAATTTCCCTTCCTAAGAAGGGGGTGTGGCTTGCTGAGCCCGAATCATGCTTGTGTTTCTTTCTGTGGTGCTAGTTGCTTATGAGCTGCCTTTTTACTTGGCTTGCATGGCTTTACTGGGGGCCTGACCCTTTAAACTCTTGGGAAAAAGTCATACAGGGCACAGTTCACAAAATGCTTAAACAGTAGCCAGCAGAAACAGTACTGAATATGGATAGACTTTTGCAAGTTAGGAATCTTTCTGTATTACTTCTTTTCCGCCATGGCATTGTTTGTAGTGTCAGCCAGGATGTATTTGGGCTTATTTTGGATTCTTCATGATCATCTTTAATTCAATTGCTATTTTTGGGGAGATGCCCTTTGTAGTTTGATTTGTTATTACTGCAGTGTGACCAGGAGAGAAAAAATACACACTTTACAAAGTATTCAAAGATATGCATTCTGAAGAGCATACTATAATATGTTTAGGGCCTCATTCGTGTGTTCAGGAGTTTTATTTGTGGCTTGGGTTGAAATTTGAAGCACACTTTCTGCCTAGAGAGGAGTGCTGGCTCCTGCCTTCTGCATTTGGACCTGTAAGGCATCTCACTATGTAAAAAGCCATCTAGGTAAAATTTATCTCAAAAGGGTACTTTGCTATGAATTTTGAAGACAGCCATGTGGAGAACATTTGCTGTCACCAGCAGATGGTGACTGGAATAGCTGTCTCTCCCTGTACCTCTAAGCCCTTGAACAGCGTGAATACAGGCAGTGCAATAATGATTTGGGGAAGTGATGGAGTAAATACACTCGGTGTTACAGCATGGGAGCAAATCCTGAGAGATGCAGAGCTCCTGCACAGTGCCTTGAAGGCTGGGTGTTGGAAGAGTAAAATCTACGAGGTACAGGTTGGTGGGGTTTGGAGTAAATATTGCTTTCCATTGCTTTCCATTCAGTCTGTTGTGCATTTGCTTTTTGTGGCACTAACTGACATCAATGAGTTCTTTTGCAAAAGGTCTGTGCAAATGCTCTGACTTCAGTGGAATCAGAAATAGGGATTATGAACAAGGTATCTGCAGTTTGACCTTGTGACATAAAGTAGCAGAAACTAGAAGATGTTTTCTTTCAGGAGATTGTGTATTACTTTTCGGCATAAAACTTTATGTATTAAGTGCAATATACTGAAATTTCACTCTGAGAATAAGACACTTGAGAAATTAAGGTCTTTAAGTCATTTCAAAGGGATTCAAAAGGACACTTCTTTTCAAAATCACATATATTATATAAAATCAAAAAAGGAACTTTTTTATTTTTTTCTCCAAAATGAGACATTTTGCTTGATGTGAAACAAATAGGTACTGAAAATTTGGCATTGTGGAACATTTTTTTTTCCCCCGTTCCTTTTTTTTCATATCTGAAGAAAAGCAAATTTAGTAATGCGAGCTTTCTCCAGACAAAGGCGTTTCTCGCTAAATCAGGATTTCCAAAAGGCAAACCTCTTTTAGCCGTGTATTCTGGATTTGCAGTTTTCATTTTATTAATCTATTTCTCTGTCATTTGCTATATCCTATAATTCAGATAGCCTATTCTTGTTATTTAACTGCCATAGATAAATGTTTCTACTGCTCCCAAAGTCTCTTTTCTTTTTTTGTTCCTTGTAATTTAATCATCAGCAATTCTCTGAAGTAGCAGTTCAGGTTCCCTTATACCCTCGATTCCATTTTGCCAAACACAACACAAAAAAGATAGCCTTTGTTAAAAAGTTTAATGTTCTTAATTAGTAGAATTGTCAGACTAATTAGAATACCAATTAGAATTGGCAGGGCTATCGTTAATTTAGAAGTGCTGTGGTCTAGTGTTAATCGCTATTAAACCTTATAGTTTGTGAAAGAGAGGGAGCAAGGAGATGAATACACACGTACACAACCTCCCTCCCCTCCCATTTGAAATGTTAAGGGTCCATAACCATAACGATCCATGCTGTCAATGTGTACTTAGGGACTGTTTAATCCGTGGAGACGTTGATGCAAAGTTAATAACTGTTTGTGCACAAAAGTAGCACTGCGGAATAAAAACTTGGGAGTTTTTTTTGTGTGCTGCTATTAAAATGACGAAATCCCATTGGTGGCTGGAAAAGATACTCAAAGCACCAAAGATTTCTTATTGGAAACGTGCAAGACAAATTCACTCTACTTGCTGTTACTTTCAGTACTGTGGAAGTTACTTCACACTTCTTACAGCACACAGCAAATAAAGATCTCACAGTACTGTACATAGTGAAATTAAGCTTCAGCACCTGCTGGTTCAGTGAGTTCATATCAGTGCTTCGTAGAGGAGCTATCTCAAGTTCCTGTGGTGAGTCAAATATACAGTGGGAAACAGTGAGAGCTGAGCAACTTTTGGTCTCTGTATCTAACCCACTCACACACATACCCTTCCCATTGACCTAATTCTAACTTTAAAGTGGTGAGAAGTTTATGGAGCAAAACAATTTTATTTTTCAACCTCAAAGGAAAATAATGAAAGTTCTATTCAAACTACGTACTTAAAACATCTGTTCCTGAATGAAACCATAAGGGACAAGTTCCCAGAGGTGGATGCTGTGAATATCGCTGTGAATTCTATGTACGCTGCTACCATGCGCACAGAGCCCAATTTATATCTGCAAGCGATTAGGAAAAAAGAGTACTCAGGTGGCTAGAGAAGCGCATGAGAGCTTTATGTGTCCAAGTCCCAAGTACAAACATAACGTTTCCTCGGCACAAATATATTTTCCACTTTGATGTTTCCTCCAGCTGGGCCAATTGCCTTTTGAAATCTCTTACTGGTGATAGATTGAGGCAAGAGTGATGGTGCTGATTATTATTTATATGTGGCAATAGTGATGTGAGCTAGAAGAGGATAGACTTAAGGCAGAGCAGGAAAGAAGAAGAGTCAGTGACACTGTTGGTCTTGCAGCACAGCATAAACATTTGTCTGTTCCTCTCCAGCCTGATCTAGCTCAATTATTTCTCTACTTACAGCACAACTAGTTCACAGTCTGATAAAATCCATCCAGATCTGACAGGGCTGCTTCTTCTCTTCCAGAGAAAAGTGAATTATTCATTTTCAAGGAAGTTGGATGTTTAAATTGCAACTTGTGTGTGGTCAAGAAATCTTTGCCTTGGTCAAATATCATCTTGCACAGTAATGCTTCATTTAACTTCTGTTTATTGTAAAGCTATAGTTGAATATGACACATATGTCTGTCTGTGCTCTTGCAGAAAAAAAGGTGTGAATTTACACACTTTATAGAGGAAAATGGATTTAAGAATTGGCTACAAACTTAACCTTCATAGTTCCAATTCTATTACTGCTCAAAGCTAAGATTTGATTCTGGATAAGTAGAACACTGAAAAAGAAAGCTAATTAAGATACAGTAAAATAAATTAACTGATGAAACAATTTAACTGAAAACCAGCATGTTAGTTAAATCTTTCTCTAAGTTAGATAGTGAATGTTATAGAACTAAGCCATTTTGCTCTCTGCTCTTTACATTAGAGGGTAATTCAAATGAGAAATAAAAATTAGTAATTAATTAACAAAAACAAAAAAATCTTTTCTCCCAACTCAAACCTTTGTTAAACACACCCTACATTAGATGGGGGATGAATAACAGCCCTGCATGCACATGTGATGCCATGCAATGACTCACATACCCCCAGCTTGCTGCTCAGTGAAAGCCAACTGTCCAAACTTGCCTTTAGAGAATGGGAAGAGCAGGCACCATCTTCTCCTGGGGTGTCTAAACTGTTTGCAGTGAATCACCTTCTCCTACTTTCCACCAACTCTGTGTGTGTGTTAGACAACCTGCTTAAGACAATGGTTTTTCATGGCTGATGTTAGATGAATCAAATTCCATTGTAAGTCTTTGCAGGGTCAAGACTAGAGCTGCTTTGAAATCCTTTGACAGAAAAAGTTTCTTGTAATAGAGCTGCCTTCACAAATCAGAATTTTCTTAGGCATGTTTCACCATTAGTGAAGTCTGTTGACTGTCTACTCAGCCAAAATCAGTCCTCTGTGGAGTCCATAAATCCCAAGAGGAACAACATGTTCCTTGGGCTGTCCCAAAATTTCTCTAGTCAGTTAAATGACAATGTGTCCTGTCTTAGAAGACACACTGGGTCATGGAAGCTGTGGTGTGGGCCCCAATTCTCTTTCATGGCTTTTGTTCTGTGAGCATAACCTGTTTTCCAGGGCATAGTGAAACCCTGCCTCTGAATGACCATCCTTCTGTATCATGAATTGCAACCAGGGCAGGAAGAAAATGCTGTTGAGAAGTATATCAAGCAAATGCTGCAACATTTCATCATGGCTGGGATAGAAAATACTGACATTTTGGATAACTCACTGGAAGAATACTCTGATTTTGGATTATCTTTAACTATTTCAAGGTGTCTTGCAGCCACAACTCCATTTTAACCTGTCATATAGCAGGCTTAGTGTTTCTGCCACAGTGAAGTACAGTGAAGTATCCCCCCAGTAAAGGTGATTGAAGGACTTTGAAATACAAGAGAGTAAGCCAGACTTTTTTATCTCCAGTGGGAATGTGGTGTTTCAGTTCCATTTTCCTGACCTGCACCAGTGGAAGTCCCTGTCCCTGAAGCACTGACCTGCTTCACACCTTGATTGGCGTTGGAGATGCTCGTTGTTGCTGCCTTCCTGGGCAGCTGCAATTGCATCATCCAAGCCCAGGGCTCCCACTGTTGCTATACATTACTGTATCCCCTGCCCTGACCTCAAGTCCTGTTCCTCATGCAGCTGCCCTCTCTGAGCTAAGGTGGTGGTGCTGCATCAATGTGGGAGCAGAGAGAGTGGCATTGCTCTGCTCCTCTTAGAGAGATGAACAGCAGTGTCAGTTTGCTTCTCTGGATATCTTACCACTTGGGTGAGAAGGCATCCTTGTGCTTGGAGCGCCTGGAGGCGATGAGCTGCGGTTGTGGAGCTTTGGTCTAGACAAATGATTTTGCTGTTTTACTGCTATTTCCCCAATCGTTATTTTTATTTTTTGCTTAGGTGGTTTGCAGTTACCATACTTATTCATTCTATTGTTTGCCTTTAGGGCTTCTCTGTGCCTTTCTCCACCATTAGTCTGTCCTCCTTTTTTTTCCCCCAGTGATTTTATATGTAATCTTCATTTTATATATAGTTGTCCTCTTGTCCATTGTAGATGCAATTGTTTCTAAAGAGATGAGCAATATTAATTAATTTGTTTGGTGCAAAAGACCTTGTGTATTATGTCACCGCTTTTGCTCAAGTGATCGAGTTTTCCTTGTTTCTTTTTTCATCCCCTTTTTATTCTAGCCTTACGGAAAATTAGGAAAGAGGCTAAATCAACTGCCAAAAGCCAACCATTCCCATAAGAGAAAGGGCCATGTAGGGATATAGTCCACAGCTGAAAACACAGGAATTGCTCCTATTTGTTTAGATCTACGATCAATCTCATCTCGTATTTATTTTCTGGCAATAGCCATTGCTGAAGAGAGACCCCTAAAGTGTGTACATGAAGGTTAAAAAGAGATTACCCTTGTTAAGTCTCAGCCCGTTCTCTAACAGTTGCTGAATTCTGTGAGCTCTGAAGCATGACCCAAAAACGTTATTATAATTAATTATGGTAACTCTGATATGCATATCAATTCCTTTTTGCAAACATACATTTCTGAAATCCACTTCTTGTTGCAGTAAGCTCTCTAGCCTAAGTACATATTAAGCGCAGTCCATTTAGGATGCTTTATTTTGTCTTTTTTCAGTTTTAAACTCTTAATATGTACGAGCAAATCAGTCGCATTTCACATTTAGCAAAACAGCAACGTGTTCACCGTCCTTTTGCCTTCTTTTCCACCACTGAGCCTTTTATTTCTCAATTTAGAATGAACAGGACCTTGTTCAGAACCCATCACGATCCTTGATAAATTTCTGGCAACGGCTGCTATACTGCCATAAGGTTTCCTACTTGTGCGCCCTTCCTCCAGACATCACTGAGTCAGTGCACAACTGAGGACAAGGCTGCAAATTAGCTCGGCGTGGTACATGTTCTGTTGCTCTGTGGCCACCCATCTTTCCCTTAGCTAGGGAGGGGGGTCATTAACCGTTAAAAGAAAAGATGCCCTAGCACTATATGTGTGGAAAGCATTCACCTGGCAACAGCAGAGTGACAATAGCTAGGTGACATCCTCCTCCAGTGCAGGGCAAAGGAAAGGGGCATTGCTGCAGTTCTTGTTCATGCTTTGCTCACATTCAATTCTTTTTAAATAGGGCACTAATAAGTAGTGAATAATATATAGCAAAAAGCTAACAGAAGTCAATAGCAAGTACACTGGTTTACTTGCCAACAAAAAACAAAAGTGAAAATGTTAACATGTGAATGCTGCTCTCTGTATGAAGAAGTGCCATGTTCCAAGCAGAAGTGCAAACTAAAACCCCATTTGTGTGAATAGCTAATTATAAGGGTGAAAACACTGTCAATCTTAACACTCATCTGGGTTTCATCTTGATTGCCAAATGGGTCTTGCTGTCCTATATGTTAAGAAAAGCCTTAATTTCACAGCCCTGACAGGAGAATAAATATCAGCCAGAAGTAACTGAAAGGGAATAAACACAGACTATCATGATGGAATTTTTATTAGCATCACTTTTCTGACTCTAAGTATTCTGAATCAAGACAATATTCTTCATAAATCAGTATTTGCAAAACTTTCTTAGCTATATTATGGAGACAATAAAAAAAAGAGATAATTTTGTTTCCAGTGCCTGCCGTGAGCAAGCCTACTGCAGTTTGCAAAATAGGCATGTGCTGTTGAAGCTGTCTAATTGAAGCTAACCCATCAAAAGGCCTAGAGACTTTGTCAAATATCCTAAGTTATATCTCATGTTCCAGCGCAATTATGATTTAAATGTAACTCTTTAATGAACACTACAGACAACCAGAACAAAGTCCCATCACCGTCTCATACCTCTTCATTATTAAAGAGTTACTTGTGGTGTTTTGTCAAAATCTGCATGCATTAATTTCTGAAAACTTGTAGGGTTTTAAGAAAAAAACTAAAAAGCTGGTTTTTAAATATCAGGCAAAAATCACAGCAGGCGGGGAAGACTGTGCTCTATAACAAATAATTTGAATCCGTTGTGACTCTAGGATCCTGCAGACCCAGAAAGATCACAAAGGTGGCTTGCTTTTAGATTAGTATTTTAATTTGTGTGCTGTTAAATGGCATAGCCATTAGTGTATGTTAGTATTTCAGGCAAAGATGGCAACTTTATAAAAACTAATTTTATCTTTGGCTGTTAAATTCTCTGTTTAATTTAAGTTGGTTTAGTCGGTTTAGTTCCCTCTGTTTCCCAGAACCTAAGTCATAGGGCTTTAGATTATCAGTTTAACATTATTTTATTCTAGTGTGTGGCTAGGAAAGAGAAATAAATGAGAAAGAAGCTATCCTATCATTCCAAACTGTGAGAAAAACATCCAGCTCAAGTTCTGGCTAAACCTAGTATGATAAAGGCTCTTGGAATTTAATTACCTGTAAACCTCATTTATTGTTTTAATTTAAACCCAATAATTTAAAGTATAAAGAAAATATTTGTTGATGATTTTTAAAATTATTCTGTTAATATTGGTAGACTCTTTAGATGTGAGGTGCCTGAATCCCAGAGATACAAGAAGAGCTCTGATGACTTTTATAACATCTTTACCTGGTTTTCAGCCTCTCTTTCTGAGGCAGATTAACTCACTTGATCACATTCAGACTCTCCAGAAAATGCTCTGTGAATGTTTCACATATCTTGAAATGATGGTATGTAATAGTGATAAGTAGCAAGTGGAGGATGAAGAAACCTTCTGAGAGCAATGGGACATACTGTACTTCTAGTTAGGCTTAACTTGTGTAAGATAAGAGGATGCACTTTACTTAATGTCTTTCTAAAGCTCTTAGGAAAGTCTTTGGCTCCTAGGATGCCTGTGGTGCACTGTGCACCACAGTATTGGTGTGACTTGATGTAGATCCATATGATGAGGGGACTCAGTGGCCCTCTTTCTTCAGCCAGGTGCCGTTGGGTTTGTAATGCTATGGGGATGTTCTTTTGTTCTACAAGGAGGAAGATGTAGATAGAGTGACCTCTCCACACTTTGTCAGGCTTTGGCATCTGAGCCTCCACCAGCGTGATGCCCTACTCACTGCACCTTTCAGACTTCAGCATGGGGAAGGAAGACCACAGATCCCCTGAGGCTGGGCAGTCCAACAGTAGGGGGGGCAGTGGAGTGATCCTTTCTATTCCTGGGGTGTGCTGGGAAGATGAGGGGTACAAGGGAGATGTGACACTGGTTGTGGAGCCTCAAGTTCCCTGTTAAAATGGATCACAGCCAAAGTAAATTAAAGGCCAGAGGAGGGCTCTACAAACAGTTTCTTCTTCAGCTACTCTTAATTTTTCCTGGCAGCCCACTCTACTGTGGTTTAGTGAGGCTGCAGCTCTAAAGCGTATATAGTCCTGATGGTTCTAGCAGCTCCAGCTTCCTAGTATTTGAGCTCAAGCTTTAGCAGTCCATTCAGGTAGAGCAAACTGAATGCTTTCCTCCAGATTATCTTTCATGTATGTATAAACAGCATTTGCTGCAAAATGTGTGAACTACGGAGCTCAGAGTCACAGCCCGCAGCACAGCAAACTGGCTTTTCCTGGAGCTCATAATGTGATAATTAAATTGCTAACAGGCACCTTAGTGATGGCATTTGCTGGAGATGTGAAAGCCTTCTTACAATCATACCTTTCTGTACGGGACTCATCAGGAGAAGCAGAGCTATCAGAATCAGGGTTTTTTTTATATATTTTCTTCAATGAGTACATTAAATTTTTATGTGGAGTGAAATGGGACAGGACGTGTTTCCCTTCCACTGCACAATGATTTATTACCCCAAAAAGACCGCAGAACTAATTAGCAGAGTAATTAATTAATATAAATTTGCATATTTGCATTTGCAATTAGTGCAGCCGACTGATTAGTCTGAAAATGGGAAGTTTGACTCATTAGATGTTAGTGTCTGCTGGACCGGAAAGCGGCTGCCAGATGAGGCGAAAAAGCATAGAATAAGCATGAGCATGTGCGCGCGCGCAATCTCATCATGTCTTTTGTTATAAGAATGAAGTGCAAATATGTTGTCTAAGATATTAAGACTGCTGGGTTTTTATTTTTTTTATTTTATTTTTTTATAATCACCTCTTCAGCTGTTTTCCCCATTAATTTACTTCCTGCAATGAGCCGCTGCAACCATGAAACCCGCTGATGCTTCTGCAGTCAAATCTTTAAGGGAGGGTAGCTGCTGCAGATGTTCTGATTTAGGTGCTGAAGGGGAGCTGTAAGGAGCCTCCTTGCCGTGTGATAGATGGGACAGGGACATTTCCCCTCTTCCTAGCTACATCTTCTAACCAATTGCTAACACTGAGAGGTCAAACTCAGCAGAGCCTATAAAAACCTGAGATAAGTGATTAGTTTTCCAGGTTGCCATGCTGTCGTCTTTTCCTCCTTCGGCACCCTTGTGGGTATGCCTTTCTGCATACAGCTAAACAGTCCTTCTGCTCTGCATACCTGAACTTGGTATACACGGACATCCATTACCCCAAGTTTTAGTGAGGTTTAAGAGAACATTGAAAAAAGACATCTCTGTCCCTTGGGTAATATATCCGGATGTCATAGTATCTGTAGGCTGATTGCTAATGCTCCTTTCAGGGTGCCAGAGCAGGGCTGGTTTTCATGGGGGTCAGTGGAGGAAGTCCTGGTACCTCTCTGGTCTACTTTACATTCCTCTCCACTGCAGCTGGAGGAAATCTGCAGTCCTCCCCCAGTGAGATGGATCATCCCCTCCTCAAAGTTATGTGACTGGGAAAGGGGTTGAGCAGAGTGTGGCCCTAAAACAGTCCTCTGAAAGCTCACTGGGTCCTTGTTCAAAATCTTTGATCAGATTTTAGCCCTTGGTGCCACTTAGACACTTGTATGGGTGTTCTGGAAGATTCAAATGTGTATTGCCTGTTACTTGCCGTTGCTGTGCCTTTAGAGCATGGTTTAGACTTAGAGCAGCTTCCTCTAGCTCCTCTGCTGTAACACAGCAAGTCACTTTGCTCCTCCTTTTCTGACCTCTTTATTTTTGCTATTAAGCTTAAAGATCTAGAGCCATAGAATAGATGCAGTCACACTTTCCATAAAGTTAATTTCTATTCTATTGAAGGAAGGAGTTAAATTAATGTACACTTTGCAGGTATAAACTCTGTCTCCTCTGGTGTACCTTCATCAGTTTGTAAAATCTAAGTGCAAACTGGGCCAAAGTTAACAAGAATATCTTATAAACTTGAATCCATTATTTTTTGTGAGATTTACAGGTGTTGATTAGCTCCCAAGATGCCCCTGGCACACTAGATGTATGCAAGATAATTCAAAACATAATTGTCCCTATGAAATGAGGCAACCCTTATCTTTCCTTTATGCACATGCACCCTGATACAATAATTTATTACAATGTCTTTGTGGTGAGTACAACCAAAACTACTTATTTTTCCTCCCTTATCAATCAGTAAATTTTAATCCTACATTTACTACAAAACATTAATAAATTTCATGGGTATTTGAAAATATTTACAAGATGAGCAAATATTATTTTCCATTAATATTATTTTTTAAACACTATTTGTTTCAATTGTAAAATCCAGTACTAGTAAGAAAGAATTTGTGAATAAACATTTGATGAAGAAGGAACTAATATGGGTAAATAACACCACTTAAAAGAATCTCCAAACATGTTCAGGACCTATAGAGGTAAATTGGTTCCCATTGCTGTTTTCAGTGCTTCATTCCCACCAAGTTCTCTATCTGTATCCTTTAGCAGATAAAAATCTTTAAAAGTCTAGCCCTATAGGCAGGTGAGAGTGATTCTGGATGTAGATACACGTATGCATATGAGACAGCCCTGGCCTCGGATTCATGTCACTATGTTATATGGATGTTCACCCTGGTATTGAACTGAGATATTGAGCATTGTCCCAATGCTGATTGTTAGAAAGTTGTATTATTGGGGCTCAGCACCACAGGCACACAGCTCTCCTCATGGTGAGTTAGGATTTCTTGGTGCCCTGTCAGCCTGAAGTGCAAGCAGATGCACAGCTCTACACGTCTGTGAGCTCCCAAGTCACTGAGCTGCTCTTTGTTTTAATTTACAAACAGCTGTGAATTTGCTTTTGGATCGAGATGGAAATACCATCTTCCCATATTTGCAGCTTTGTGTTCTGACACTGTCTCTAATTCTGACTGTCAAAACTGTACTAAAATGAAATAATGCTCTGGCCATTTAGGGAGGTCCTTGTGCCCCTTGCTGCCCCCAAATGCTGACTCAACAACTGAGAAGCTGTTCACCTTCCTAAACTTGCCCGTGCAAAATAGCAAAACATTCTGTTTTCATGAGGTCCAAATGTTTCATTTCAGCTTTATTGAAGAGTTGCATTTTGATAGGGCTGTTTGACTCCAACCACAAAGTAAACCGTTTTATAGAAGCATGACGCATAAGCAAACAGAAAAGTACAGGGTGTACGGTGCCGGCAGTCGGAGAGCACCCCCAAAGAGACTCAAGCAGCAGCAGTGACACAGCACTCTTCTTGGCTACTGTACAGTACAAAGAGAAGGATCACAATGCAGCTAGCTTCCTAGGTCTCATTAGCTGCATAGGGCCAAAGGAAAACCTGTGACATTCAAAACTGATAACTAGGTAAAAACCAATCTGTATTCATGAGACGGAAGATGGGCAAAAGCCAGCTTCCATTTGGACTCTGACATTGCCTGCATCAGTAGGTCTAAAGAAATACAGAGGTCTTCCACCCCAAGTGTTGGAGGAATACAGATTGAATATAGCTGCAAAGGGAAAGGTCAGCATCTCTCTTTCTATGTGGTTAACATGCTGGTAAATCAGTCCCAAAACAGAGAATGGTTTTGCTTGCTATCTGTGCAATCCATTTCATAGCAGAGGAAATTAAAATGGGATTTTTCTAACAGCTAAATTTTTTTGCCTGCAAACATAGGCTAAATCCTGGAAACTGCAAAGATAGGTTTCCTCCCAAGGTTCTGGTACCAACAGCTCAGGTATTTCAGCAACCAACTCCGCAAGCGAGGTGCAAAGACATAAAGGAACCTTAATGCCTGACACGAGAGTATGATTTAAAGTAGCCAGACCTCTAAAATGGGTACAGTGAGAAAGAAAATGATCTTTCAGATACCTACAGATCACTTCAAAAAAGCAACTCAATTTTTCAGGGAGGCTGTAGGCTCCCTGTGCTACAAGCTATTATTTACTGGGACTCTGCAGCATATTCTAAGCTGCGTGAGGCAGGTGAGACTGAAAGGAGAGATGAGCAGCCACAACATTTGGTAGGAAACACCTGCTGGCCTGTTATCAGCACAAGAGATTTCCTGGGAAAAGGGTGCACGATGCATGAATGTTGACAGGAGGTGAAAACATACATGACAACTTAGAGGTATGCGACCGAGACAAGAGGGAATACTGCCACTCAGCCAAAATTCGGGAAGCATAAACTAAACCTGGATCATAGCAGAATGTAAATCACTGCATAGCAAATGAAGGATTCAGGCACCATGAATGAAGTGAATGCTGTAAAACAACCTCTGCTAAGAAACTGGAAGCCTTGTGTTGGGTAACTACTTACCAATCAATATTGGGTACCAAGATCAGTAGAAGTCACAGGCCTTCCATAACAGCTAGGATGCGGCAGCGATCTGGAACATGAAGGACGGTGTTGGCTTGGGAAAAAAACAAAGTACTTTATGAAAACAAGGGAAGTCCCACCACAAGGAAGTGCTTAACAAGCAGCAGTTGGAACAGCACTAGTGCAAGAAAAAGCTCCACAGTCAAAGGGTCGAGAGTCAGGTGTCAACACAGCAAAATGATGTTCAGATGGAAAAAAACTGGATTATTGCTGTTGTCCCCTGATATGAGGAGCTTAGTCAGCACATATATAAATGTGCTTTTATTACTGAAAGAGATCACAGGTCCCCGGAGGACATTCCTGACAAACCTTGAGCATCTGCATGATCAAGACTTCATTGCAGCACTTTTAAGCTGTGAGGTTGATCCTTGAAAGCACAATACAAGCCCAGAAGAAGAATTCCTTTAGGAGATTTTTCTTGACTGCTGTTGTGTCAGGCAGCATGTTGCAAAAGGGGAGGAAGAATTAAAGGAGCGGATGTGTGTGCTGCAGCAGCACTTACCAGGAAAGAAACAGAAAGTGACAATGTAATCGGTCCTTTGAAAGAAGGGATTATGTCAAGAGGGTCTGTACACCAATAAGTTCGTTTTGCTCTGGAGAGAAAATGAAGTGAATTGTAGAAAGTGAAGCAAGTTGAGTCCAAAGAAGCCGTGGTCAGAGCCAGAAATAATATTCCCAGCAGACAACTTCATATAGCACTATCCAAAATAGGGTTTGGAGACACATCCTCCCAGTTCACCATTTGTGTACCGATAGCCCCATGCTAACACACAAAATCCTCGGCTTGCTCCACATGGCAGGGCTGTAGCTGCAGGCAACCTTTGTGCGTGCGTGTTGGACCTAGAAAAGTGAGGCAGCAGCTGGTCTCCTCTGACACAGAGGCGAAGCTGTCTGATGGTGAGTGAAGACAACTGAATTCTTTCCAGGCCTCTTCAAGAAAAGCCAGGCCAACAGCACCCCATTATCACAAAGTAATCCCAGAAAGCAGGGAACAAATTTTGCTGGAAGACTCTTGAAGATTTTGGAGGCTGGGTGTCTCATGGTTTGCATGCTACAGTGTCCCAGGGGAGTCTAGTCCAGGTGACTGGAGAGGAGCCAGACCATTTCCTGAGACAGCTGAGTGACTTCAACATACCTGATGATGTTTTCCCCTCACTCCAGCTATGAAGGTGTTGCCCATTTCACAGCCCAGCGCTGGAAAGCTCAGAAAATTAATACAGCTTCCTGACCAGAGGAAGGAAGAGGAAATCCTCCTATGACTAAAGGCTATAAGATGGAAGAAAACCTCCTTTATACCAGCAGAAAACCCTATTGGATGGTATTACACTCATGTGGTAGTCACCCAGGTGAAATGCAAAGCATTCAGTTAGAAAAAGTAGTTATCAAAGTGAAGCTGCAGGCTCCAGGGAATTGCTAATATTAGTGCAACTGCTTCTGATAATGAAAACTCAGGCCGCAATGCAGAAATCGTGAGTGAGATTACTAGCAGCAATCATAAAAGCACAGCAAGAAGGGGACAGGAAGAACACAATTATAACCCTTGTGATCATGGTCAATCAATGACACCACCAGTGTGTGTTCAGCTACCTGGCTTTCTGAGCTGCCAACTATAACCTCATCTTCCAAGGTATCTTCCATACTCAGTGAAGAGAAAGAGAAACTTTTCTAGAGGGATGAGCACTTGCAGTAGGGTCCTGGATTATGCCTTTCTCTGACGGTGCCTGTTTCCCATTTCTCACCATTGGAATGACCTGGGGATTTCAGCTGTGTGGTGGGTGCTCCGAGGAAGCTGCCTCATGGTAGGTGTTCCCATAACTCTTCTTACCCTGTCTTTGCATTCAGAAAGTAGTACTTGCTACAGACACTGAAGGAGTTTCCAATTCCAACTGTTCTGAAGCAACAATGTCATCAAACTTCCTTGACTTCTTGATTGGGAATACTTCATGTCTATCTCGAGTGAGATGGTTGATGTCCCTTGTAACAGAGGGACAGGCTCCTTGCATGTGGGTGCCTAGAGCAGTTGCAGAGAGCAAGGGATCTGCTTGTGAAAAGGCTTACTAAATCAGCCCTTCCTGTTTTCTTCTGTCTGGTCTAAAATCTTCATGGTGGGGAATGGCCTGAGCACAGCCAATGTCAGTAAGACAAAAGAGGCAAAGCTGAAATGGCCTTAATTGGTGACCACTCTGCAGCATTCTGCAGAAAACCCCATTATCATGAAGCCAAGACAGAGTGCTCTGCAGGCCCTGCAGGTCTCTTGGCCTGAGCACTTCTAAAGAGATTGATCAAAATGTCTTACTTACGCAAGCAGGTGTCTTCCTCACCCCAGGGAGAAACCTTCCAGTGGCAAGCCTTGTGGAGGGGCCAAGGGAAAGCTAATTAAAGACTGATACTACAGGGTTCAGCCCTCGACCAGAAGGCTGCACACAGTTCCCCAGCAACAGCAGCCTTAACCAGGGGACTTCCAGCAAAGGGAAAACCCCTAGAAATTTCCTTTCAACCACAGCAACAAGCACAGCCGTGGTTCACGAGCGAAGGCAGGCATCTGAATGCAAAGACAGGCTCACAGAGAGGAGCACAAGTAATCAAAGCTCATGTGTCCTGTGCGGGTCTTACACAGCAAGCTTCCGCCTCCCAATCTCTTGTAATTAGGTCTCAGGACGGCCTTGTGGTTTCCCTCCTGATCCACCACTTACTGATGAGATGTGGTATATGGAGTCTGCATGGGAAGGAGAGACCATGACAAAAAGGAGAGATAGGGGTGTCATTTCAAGGAGCTCAGGCTGGAAGTACACTTTCTCTCAAGGCCACGCCAGCATGTTTTAACATGCCTGCCATGGCTGAGCATGCCAGAGATGCATCTCCCATGTGTGGGTGGCATATGCAGGGGATAAAAAGCTTGAGGGGTCCAGAAACACTGGTAGTGGCAGAAAGAGGCT
The DNA here is from genome assembly GCA_026283785.1 of Coracopsis vasa. Classification (NCBI taxonomy): domain Eukaryota; kingdom Metazoa; phylum Chordata; class Aves; order Psittaciformes; family Psittacidae; genus Coracopsis; species Coracopsis vasa. The sequence goes on along the minus strand of JANHGB010011971.1, from coordinate 24,824 downwards.
TTCTATCACAAAGTTTGCAACTTCATCCAAACTGTACTGTGAGCTTGGCAAAAAGGGTTTCAGAGAACCATCTGGTGGTGGTTTGGCATCCTGTGGGAGCTGAGTTCCTAGTTAGTGGAATATCTGGCCAAACAACAGTATAATTATGGCTACTATTGGCATTAAAGGTCTTCTTTTGTGGTTGCTTCAGCACAGATGTTTAGATCGGAACAAGAATGGAGGTTGAACTGTCTTCCCCTTGTTGATGGTGGCTGTGGGTGGAAAAATCTTTGTGGTGGTTTAGGTGGGAAGTTATACGGAACATGAATCTCCATACAGCATTTCTGATGGTTAAGCTTTTGACTTTCAGCCTCCAGAACCTGTCACTCTCACCTTTCTCATGAAAGTCATGAGATATCAGACCAAGTATGGTTCAACAAATATTTTCCTTCCTGCTTTATTCATCTTGTTGCCTATACTACATGTGATTAATGCAGTAGTACTAGACAGTGCAGCATTACAAATGATGCTGTAGGTCTTTATGCAAATATCTAATTTCAGCAATGATAGAGAGTTTGAAAGACATACGGTGCATCTTTTCCTCATGCCTCTTTCTTCTAAGAGAGAAGTGCTGAGGAACCATTATATCCCACTTGTAAAATAAATTAGCAAGTCTTCCATTACTCTTCTTCCTATGTATGCCCCTGTAGTGGCTGCAAATATTCATAGTTAACAATTCTTGTGCTGTGAAAGGAAAAAATTTCCTTTAAAATAGCACAACTCAGAATGTAGCACAGCTAGCCTATCTGACCATTGTGTTAGAAGGATGAAGCAAGCTTCACAGACACCTCACACCATCCAAATTATGGCAGCAGTTGTATCTGCAGTTCTGTTGCTGAAGTTTTTCATATCATAATCTGTACAGTCAAAAATAGGGAACTCTTTTGCAAATGCTTGATTTGGCCTAAACATTGTCAAACCAAGTCTCAGTGCGATAGAAAGAGCTAGATGGGATAAGGGTGTTTTTATAAAGAGGATGAGAAATGTCAGGTCACAGTGACAGCAGCCTTTGATTCTCTAGTTCCCTTCCTCCAATGTTGGGATGTAGTGGTGGTATGAGGTCTGAGGGTGTAAGAAGCCCATATTGCTGGTCATCAAAAACTACAAGGCCTTGAATAATTTAGTTTTAAATGTTATTTTATAAAATATTTGTTTGCAAAATGATTTAGAAAATTGCCTTTCTATCCTGGCTTCAGTTCTTCACTGCAGTAGGACCATCCCCTCATTTATGTGTTGTTTTTTTCAAAGCAATTAAAAAAAGGTGGTCTTGAATATAAACACACAAGTATTGTCCCAGTGGAGAGACTGTAGTTTCTGGCAGGGAAGCAGTGAGAATCGCAGGTTCTTGACAGGGTGCAAAAACTTCTTCTTGAGACAGGTCTGATAGAAAAGGATTCACAGCATGGATGTGCATTTTCAAAATCCCAATTCCAACTTTCAAGACCAGCAAGAATATAGAAGCCTAAGGCCCATGGGCTTCTAAGAAGGGAGAAGTTTTACTAATAAGACGTAGTGGTTTGGGGTTTTTTCACTGTCTAGGTAGAAAATTAGGCAAGAAGACCCCTCATTAGGTTAAAAAAAATGTCTGCGGCCTCTTCTGAGGTGAGCTATTATGGCCCAAGTACCAGAAAGGGATAAGCTGTTTGAAGTCTCCAGATCTGAGCTCTGCATGCAATCCTGAGAGCAGGAGCAATCATGCCTATGCTGCCCATCCAGAGAAGATGATCAGAATGTGATCCTCTGCAATTAGCTGTGTTTCAAATCAGTAAAAAGCAAAAAGAATTAGGTGCTTTTGGAAGTGAGCAGAAGAGGCAGGAGAACAACACACAAATTGGGACATAGGTGGCAAACAGGTGATGATTAAAAGGAAAATGGAAAAGAAGATCTTCCTCAGAATTTATCCCAATCGCATGGCTGTTTTCTTGTAAATATTTGTGGTAGAGTCAGGTCTTCCAGAGTTATCTGAACATAGTGAAAGTTTTAATTCAAGGAACAATCTTGCAGAATTCCACATGGTATATAGTATAGAAGAATTGCCAGAAATGTCTGTTGGACAGTAAATGAAAACCCGGCAATTTAATATATATTGAAAGTGAATATCTCAGAACACACCCGGGGTCTTTTTCTTAGTTTAGTGACATTAGTAAATGACACCTTCCCTTGAATAATGATCGTGATTACCTTGTGCAAAGTCTTTGTTCTGGAAAATAGATGAGACACACTGCACTTGTGAAAATGTTCTTGCTACACCCATTTCTGATGACAGGATATAAGAGAACTGCAAAATCACTCTAGTGAGTATTAACTCACTATTAGATTTATATAACTATATTTGCAAGTGCAAAATATCTTCATTGTATGGCAAAGAGTATGGAATTCCTACGGATATTAACTGTTTATTCCAACACATTAGTAGAATGTGAGTCTTGATTTTATAAATATGAATATAAACTCCATAAACCTGAATCTTATAATTAGATTTATTTAGACAGGAAGAAGAAATCTGAATATTGTTTAGAAAATCATTGTTGTTCTGGATGGTATGACAGCCTCCACTGTAATCAGCCTAGTCAAGTGTACTGTAGACATAGCTGTTTCCTCTCCCACTTTCAGTCAAATCACGTGTTTTGATGCAAATTCTGTTCCCATAGACATGTTTATAATACCTATCTGAAGAGTGTCTAGGAGAGCCTTCTTGTAACTACTAGAGGCTCTGTCTTTATGCAAGCCCCCACAAAGTGCAATCTGTCTTACACTACAGATGGACCAAACCTACTGCACAGGCAGTGTAGGAAGTCCAGACTTGCTCATCACTCAAGCTTTATGCACCTTTATAAATTAGCCTTTTTCCTTAATATATTTGTGTGGCTGTGAGAGGCTTTCTGCTAGGGTATATGGACAGTTTGCACGTCTGATGGTGCCTGATGACAAAGTCACTTATATTCTGCACCACACAGGGGTATGTGATGTACTACATAGGACATAAACAGAGTAGAGGAGTCCAGGGTCTAAGTTGCTAACAGTGAAGTTGGCTTCAAAATTTATTTGCAGATCTTGTCCATTTTATTTGTGGTCTTGCTTCTGAGGCTAATGTAATCATTTAAATCCTGAAACTGAGCTTTCAGAGACAAACATCAAATATTGTGAAACTTGATGAAACCATGAGCTCTGGCAAAACCACCTTTAAGCTGGCTGGTTTTATGTTAATACACCTACAGTGTTTCTATACACCATTATTTAGAAACCCTACCATCAAAGAAGTATATACTGACATCTTCCCTGTTTTCTGTTTTAGTTCACATTTTACTTTAAAAAGGCATAGTGCAATAAATGTTACCTGAAGGCCAGAGTCTGAATTCCTGGCTCATATTGAAGAACATCTTGCTCCACCAACAATACCAGAAAAGTCAGGCTTTAGGTGGAGAAAGCCACTAAATCAGTGCGAGGGAATGAGAATTAATTGTCCACCAGGTTAATATACTTCAGAACTTGAAGACCAGTTCACGTTGCCAAAACTGAATGGTTTAATTTTTCAATTTCTTGGCAGGGATTTGGTGATTTCCCGTATGCCCAAAGCATGACTTTGAGGCCTAAAGGATTTGAGTAGATGATCCAACAACATCAATGTCAATGATGCGTGAGAGGATCCTAAATTAGCAAGGAAATAAAGGCTGCTTGTGTAGGCTTTTTCCAATGCTAACTCCTGTGGTACCAGGATAATTTTATTCAAGTATCACAGTATGAGAAAAAAAATCTGCCCTGGTAATTGAAACTTTACATCAGGCAATCATTCATTTTAATATGTCAAATGTACACATTACAAGAAACTGTTGAAAAACCCAGACTGGAAAACCCCAGGCCAAACCATATACCTCAAGATTGAAACCGATTTAAATTCCAAGAATAAGTAGATGACAAAGATAATTTTCATAGATTAACATTTTTCACCTGGGTTTTATATATCTGGAAGAAATATACACTGCATTGGTTATGCATTGATCAAACTTTTATTGTGCCAGCTGTACTTCATAGACCTGAAAAAGTGATTCAAGCAAAACAAAAGAGAACATAAAAGCACAACTATAATGGTTTTAAATCCCAAAGAGGCAATTACAAGTTTGATTCCAGTGATGCAGCTGGAACTACATTGGAAAACTAAACACTTTACACATATTAAGTAGATATGAAGGCTAGGACTAGGACTGTAAATAATAAATCCATCCTGCAGTTTTATTTGTGAAGTACAACCCTTTTAATAAGTTGGGAAAATACAGCAATAAAATTCACACTAATTCATGTGTAAAACATAGTTTAACAGAGCCAAAATGTGTTAAAACAATTTTTTGGGTTTTTTTTTATACAAAATAAGTTGCACAATAACTAATCATTTAAATAAAGCTGGAAAATGGACTAAAATAATGTTGCAATAAGAATGAATTATAGTTCTCTAGCCTTTGTGAGTGTGCTGGGGTATAATGTAGTGGTTTAAATTTAGAATTGTTCTTGGCCTGTTTTTGTAAAGACAAGACAGGTAATTGCAGTACATAGTATTTATCTTTGCTCTGAGGGCTAAGGAGAAGAGTAAAAAGCAGGTCAGTGTGGCACATAACAAAGTACCCAAGCAGTTGGGTAAAGATGGTCCGAGGTTTAAAAATGTAGCGATGCAAATGGCAATTGCCTGGCGTGAGTAAAGGGGGAGGAAACATGCAGCCACTTCTGTGTGCACCATTCCCAAGAGCAACCTTTGCACTTAGGGTACATGCACGGGATATTTGCCTTTGGGTCACCCACTCCAGCTAAATGTGACACGCCGAGTATAAGCTAGTTCTGCTGACCGCTTCAATAGGCGCTTGAGGCATTTTGGAGAGCAACTCATCCCACAGAAATTTCTTCAGGCTGAGATGGGTCATCAATCTCCACTGACCCTACAGGGATAGTTCCAACTGGATATCTTCTCCATTTTAAATGGATGAAGTTAGGTGAAATTAGTCCTTCCCTCAGTAGATGTTGTAAGACTGATCCAGCTTTTATCTGCTGCTTCTTATGTGTTGGGCATACAGCTGAACAGAGCAAACTGAGGCAGTTCCTGGGCTGTTCTCAGAAGTTTCGAATGTGTCTGGAATAAAGTGTTCCTTGTGGTTCTTTCTGGGTGGAGCAGGGTGTTAAGGGTCACCTCCTTTGCTGAAGGCCAGGATCAAACACCAGTGCTTGGGCAGGAGAAAATAGCTAATTATACATTTATTCTCCAACATTTTGGCTCTCAGAATTAAAGCAAAATTACAAATACCCTGAAGCACAAAATAAAAAGTGACAGAAGGGTAAAAAATAGCAGATCACAAGGAAAAAAAAAAAAGGACACAGTAAATCTGACATTTTTATTTTAATTCTTTGTTTTCTACATTTGTGAAAATGTGGGTTCATTGAAACAACAACAAAACCTGCTTGTAAGAAAGGATCAGCTTTGATTGTTCTGGTCTAATCTGAAACATTTCTGGGGGAAAAATGTTTTCTTGAAATGTTCCCTTTTGCTATTTTCATGAAGGGTTTACTGTTTTACAATTCAAACCACTGCTTTCATCACAGCATTTTAGTTAATTTCTAAAGTTAATTAATGATAGTTGCTAATAATTGATAAATAATAGTTCAATGTATAGTTTAAACATTAACAGAAATACTAATATTATTTCCATGAAATATTTTAACAATTTAATCTTGGGGATTTCTATTCATTTGTCTTCTTGTACAGCATTATTTTTCAGGTTTTTGGCTTTTCACCAAAACTCTAAAATTTCTTATGTGACAGGAAAAACATTTGTGGCTTGGCCTAATGGTTAAAATCTGGAAAGGTTTGTGGCTGAAATAATGGTCAATGTTGCACTGTCAAATTTTGGGTGCACTTCAATGTACTGTGGGTTGATGCTGCTTTCCATAGGAGCCTGGTGGATTTGCTGCTTCTCTTCAGGTCTGAGAGGATGATGTTAAATATGCCCTAACATTTATAGAGCCACCTTTCCCAAGCAGTATCATTTAGACTGGAATTTACACCATTTGGCCTTAACGTTTGAGGACACGCAGAGGATATGGATGTCCGCCCAGGCGGTGGAGGTGTATAAACCAGCAAGTACCAGGAGAATTTGTTTCTTGTTTTATACATGCATGCTTAGTTTGGCTGGAGCTGCTTCTGAGTGTATTTAAAGTTTGTGATTAACACCTCTACCGACAGCAAGGGACAAATCAGGAAAGAATCTACAGTCAAGGTCCGCAGAAATAGCGGCAAGCATGGGCTGAGATGTTACAAACATAACTAGTGCCACCTAAAGGTAGCAGGAAAGTAACCATTAGAGCTGTGGTCTGCTTTGCTGGTGAGTTGCACCGGAGTAGCTTCTAGATTTGGTGGCGGGGGTGGTTGTATGTACTCCCTGCAAGGTTTGTAAACAGGTTGTATTTCTTTGTTGTTTCCAGGTTTTTCTAATAGGGACATACTATTGCTCTAGGTAGTGACCTGAAGCTGCAGAAGTAAATGGGGTAATGTAGATGATTGAAAGAGAAATATCCAAAATAGTTTCCTTCAGGAGGGAAAAAACAACAACTTATTACTTCACATTTTTACACTTTAGCTAAAGGAAGTTACAAACACCCTGAGATGAGCAGCAGGCGCTTAGGTTTAGTCAGGACCAGAAGAGAGCTGAGAGAAGCTGTACTAGAGTTGACTGAGAAGCAAAACCAAAACCATCTTTAGAACCAGGCTTAGGGGCACAGTAAATTTATAAGTAAAGTCTCAAGGGCTCTTCTCCGTCTTTGCAGTCTGTTTTGATTGTTACTACTATTGAAAAAAATAAATAAATCAGACCATACAAAATACTGGTATAACCCTCTATTACAATTAGGTAGGAATAGCTTAAGGAACCTCACAGGTTTCACATCTAGCCCTGGGTGTTATTCCTACTTCCAAACTTTAGCAGTTTCTGTAGATCTTACATCACATTATTTTATCCTTTTTTCTGTGAAAGATCTAGGGAATCAAGCAGGACAACATGAAACTCAGATCATGATATAAGATGCTAGAGAGGTTTCTTGCTCCTACTTCATGGGACCTTCATTTGAGGCCAAACATGTTAGCAGCTGCAGAACAAAGCCCTGGTTTCCTGTTCAGCAGAAATACTAAAATTGCTCTCAGTGTTCCCACAGGCTACACGTAGATTTAGGCAAGCTTGGTGCCACTGAAAATGAGAACAAAAGCGATGCCAGATGTAAAATTCAATTGATTTTATGTGTGGGAAACTCATTCAATAAAGAAAACATATAGAAAAATATTAATTCCACCTTCTTTTTCAATTATATTTATTATAATAATAATGGCTTAAAAATTCTGAGTGGAAATGTGAGTCTGAAGTTGACCTTGTCCTGTGCTGCTTTTTTCACAGCTTTCAGCAGAGCTTTAAAAATGGTTTTGCTGCAAGGGTTTTTTTCCAGAATAGTTCAGATATGATGTCATTTTTCTTTACTGTTTCCTTCTGTCTCTGTGTGAGGAATATGACATAACTCCCATGAGATTTTATGTTGCCTTTCCTTGCTTCCTAGTGCTCACCCTTGGTATGTGCCATGGCATGATTTTTTGGTCACTCTTATGTTGTGTTCCACTTCCGTTTGTTGATGTGTACATACCATGCTTTGTACTACACCTCGTATTACTAGGGCTAAAGATAAAAAGATTTTACTTTTCTGAACCTTAGGACATCCTCCCAGTCTGATGCTTTGTGAGTTGTTGCTTTTTATTATCAGGGTGAAGTGTATTATTGCCTGTCAGATAAGCCAGAGAAGAAACTAGCGTGACAGGCCTTTTGTGAAGCTTCAAGCTTTCAGTCTCTGATCACCTGCTCTCCACTCATATCTCCAGCTGATGAAACTTTGAACAGTTTTCCCTTTTTCTCTATGTCTTTAAAAACAAATTGAGCAACTGTTTTGTTGGTGAGGACAAGTAAATGTCTTCTAGCTTGCCAAATAAGAAGGAGTGATCCTCCTATCTGTAGCAAGCACAAGTGATAGTTTTAGTGGAGTTGCTGTTAAATATCACTGTCTGGATTTAAGTGTTTGGACAAAGATTAGCTGCCAGTACAAAATAAATAGCATGAATGTTTAATCAAGATCTATCATTCCTCCTGGTCGGATACTGCTTTTTTTGTTTATAATGGAGACACAATGCCTGCTGAGAAGTCCTATGACTCTGTTAACAATTGCACAGTTTTAAGCGAAATCCAATTCATTCCTCGGTCCACAGTCAGGAGTGAAAGAAAAGGGACTTTAATAGATGGGTAGATGTGTACTTTACAGTCCCTTTAAAAATTATATCTTTAAAGTTGGGGTCACGACTTTCAAAAATTCAGATATTTAGTCACTAGAGGGAGACATGATCTCGTATAAGAAGAATTCCCACTGGGGGGAGGCAGATGTCAACCAGGCTGGAGTGCTACTGCCCAAGTGAAAGCCTGCTGATTTGTTAAGCATCAGGGGGCTGTGGGGAATGAAGGGAGTGAAAGAAGCCTCTAAGGACGTGCCTGATCCTCTAGGGTAGCATCAGAAATGCCTTTATGTAAAACACATCTCACTCAGGTTCCAGTGAGAAGATCACCTGTAGCTGAAGCAGGCAGAAAAGGCTTTAACCACATCTTCCATCAGTGCTGGTCTGTGCTACACTGCTCATCTTTCTCCAAAGACTTGCTGGGCAAGACACTGTTTCTCACCCCAGAGCAACATGGCTGGGTTGAGAAGTACAAGGTCGATGCAGAAAGCCCTGTCTCTCCTCAGGAGCTCTTTTACTGTCAGAAGTGGACCGGCACTTTAATCAGCTCCTGCTGCATGCTGCCCAGTAACTCTCTATTCTCCGGCTGCTGCCTTTGGGCTGAGCAAAGATGCTGCTTGGAGGAAGCCAGTGTGGGAAGGAGGTGCAGAGAAGGCTCCTGGACCATTTGTTGGCATCTGTGGGAGATGACCTGCTTTCCTCTTGGTGCAAGACCCTGTAGGGGACAATCTGTGCAGTCACTTGGCTGCAGAGAGCAGTCTGCAAGGCTGGATTGACAGGGTCTCACCCCAGTGAGTTACTTTAAAATGAAAGCTTAGGTGCAAACATTAGAGGCAGATTTTGTGCCCACTGGAAAGTGCTTTGATCAAAGCACCAAGCCCAGCACAAAGTCTGCACAAGTATTATTATTCATCCAAAAAACAAACAGAGCAAGCCAAAGGCCCTGTCCACACTGGGATCAGGATTGGGTTAGCACCAACCATGTTGCTGCTGATAAAACCACAGGGAAACATCTCTACATCTGGAGCTTCTGTTCAGTGTTAATCCATACTGGGATGCTGTTTAATAATGTATTTAACTGGAGTACTGCAAATGTGTGGTAAATGACATTTTTACCATTACATTAATAATAGGTGTTATTTATCCTTTATTGCCCAGAAACATTTTAGGGACTTCTGTTAATATTTCCTCAAAATAAATGTTTATGGAATCATTAACTCTGGTTTTATTGGCCATATTTCTCACAAAGCTTCTGAGTCATGCCTTCAAGTCTGCTAGGATTTGTGATCCTATTTTCTGTTTGCTTTGTACATTTTGTCTGTCTGTGTAATTTGAAGAGAGAATTGTAGAGTGTAAGATGGAGGCAAGTATTCTTTATTTTAATTAAAATGCTAACATAAGAAATTATCTTATTGAATGATTGTGTTGTAACATAGCCACTTGCTCTGCCATACAGTAGTTAAGTGTGATTTGATGCTTCCTCTAGAACGCTTCCTATTCTCCAGGGCTTATACTGTAGCCAAAAAAAAAATCCCTTTAAACTGAAACTTGGCATGCAGAATCTCAGCTAAACTTCAGTGCTGTTTGAAACTTAAAACTTTGCTTTCCCGTGTTCAAGGCACTTTGGGACACTACACCTGATGGTTTCTTGTACCATTTCTATGTGGAGTGATTGAAGAGCTGAACATCTTTCTAATATTAAAAATGAAATGTTGCTGGCATTAATTCATAATGGGAATTCATTACTGCTGACTGCGGAAAAAGCCATAGGCCAGATGAGTTCTAGACGGGTATGCATATATCACTGCACACAAGGAAAAGTTAATTCTGTCTCTGGCCAGTTTTGTCTTTGTTGCCCATGTTGCCCATCCTAAATGGAAGTCTTTTACCATTTGTGGAGTTCCCATGACACAGGCTCCATAGGTGACCCTTGTCGGACACAGGGGTGTCAGCTAGCTGGACATTTGGTCTCATCCAAGCGTAAGCTGTTGCCTCTTTTCAACAGCACAGTGAACTATTGAAGAGTCTTGACACAGTGCTAGTGGTGTGACCCAGACTCTGCTGTCTATGATTGTCTTGTCTATGATTATTTATGTGTAAATGGTTTCTGAAGCAAGCCAAGTGTGTGGCTGAGCACATTGCCTGTTCCCATTCCACTGACCACAGAAAGCTGGTCTTAATCATCTGTTTAGCCAGTTAGACTTGGGTAGATATTTGATCTTTTGGTTACAGTATATGCCTTTACACAAGAAAAGAGAGTCAAGCTTACTGTAACCTGAAGATACATAAAGATTGAGTCTAGCACAGCTTGCACACCTGAGACCATCAAGTACCTGTGCAGCAAGGTTATGAAGCTGGACAATACACATCTACCTAAGGTTTTTTTCTTCAGTAAATTGTGTACTTGATTGATTTCAAGCCATTTTTGCAGCATGTTTTTCCAAGATCTTTACCATAAATTTAGTAGTTTGAGATGACTGGAAAGTGTTTTCTAACAAAAATTTTCTCCCGTTTTTCTTTATATTCACCCTTTGAAATGTCTTTGCCCATAAAAGAAATGAAAGAGACAGGGTTTATTAGATGAAAATTCCCATGCCTATGAGATTCTCGTGAAAAGGGCTCCTTTTGGTAGAAATAAGGAAAAATTTTAGTTTTTTTCAGTATAGGAGAAAAGAGCACTTGAGGCTTTTGCAGTTGGGGAAATACTGATGGACACTTGAGAAAAGGAAGTAAACTCTTGAGTAGAAGAATTTGTAGTCATTTAAGTCAGTCAAGAGTCATAAGGAGATTCAGAGGGAGACAACAGGACCTAACACAATGACACAGGACACTGGAAGTCGATAAATGCAAGTCATTTATCTTGGGATAATGAAGGGAGAATTTGAAATAGCCCATTCATTTTGGAGGTGACAAGTTAACTTTAATACTCAGGAAAAACACCACTGAATACAGGTCAGTCAGAACTGGTCAGTCTGTAGCAGTAGCTCAAAAATAGGCAAAATGCTAGTACCTGTAAATGTTGGACTATAAAACTATGTCAGTCAGTTACAGAGCAGTATGAACCTGATAATATCACTATTACCAGGTTTTTACTAGTATCACTGGTCATAATCAGTGGTGTGTCACCTGCAACAGGGGATGAGACAGGCCTATACAGAAGACAACGTTTGTATTACATTCATAAGAGTCCAGTGCTTATACGCCAGTACAGTTCAGAAAACCTGCTTTTGACAGCGGAGACTCAGAAACGGATGTGGATCTTCTGGCACACCATCCCCATGCCTGTGGGAGTACAAAGCTGTATAAATCCAGAAGAAAGCCTGATTTGCCATTTTCTATCTTTCCATGGACCACTTGTCCCTTTTTGCTGTATATTTTGCGACAGTGATTGGAAGGAGGTCCATTTCCATGTCATGTCACTGATCCTAAAAGAAGTGAAGGATTTTCCTGTCCTTTCCAGCAAAGCATCTACTTACCTGCTCAGCTTTGAGCACATCAGTGACTTGGGGATTCTTGCAGGAATACATGCACAATAATTATGGGCAGCAGCTGGGTAAAGAGAAACTTGTTGGACCCTGTAGTGGTGGGGGAATGGCCTGTCAGAGGACAACAGGGTGCACTAGAGTGCAAGGTTGTTCACCGTGTGTACATGGAAGAAGAGTGGCTGCTCAAAAATGAAGCCACGGATCCTGGTTCTGCTCTCAGAGATTATGGGAATCATTGATCTGAAAGAGTTGGAGATGCATTTATGCAGAAGCGGCTTAAGAGGAGTGAGACCCTGCGTCACAGCCTTTGTGGGGTTAGTCTTTTCATGTTTCTGAGAGCAGCATCAGCGAACAAGGTGAGTTAATAGTACATAAGTAAAATTGAAGCCTTCAGCAATTAAATTAAAAGCTAAAAAGATTTGGAATGGTAAAACTGAATACATTTTAATTTAACATAATTCTGTTGAAGACTATTAAACTGCCACAGTGGAATAGACGCACAAAAAACCATGATAATGAGCTCCTGAATGAAAATTTTAAATGGATAAACTGAAAAACTGCAGGTACCCCGGTGTATGACATGCAGAGTGCTCATGATATGAGAACATGAATTATTTATATCTTCTTTAAATGTGGAATGTAAATTTGTTTTGAATTAATTTCTGTTGGGAAATCACTACACAGTAAACATAACTGTCTCTAAGGGCAATGTTTCTTCCTTCTAATTATTATTATTATTATTTTATCATATTGTTGTTTGGAGAGGGGAAGAAAAATGACAAATTTTATGGTACTAAGTCATTTAAGTAATGGTTATATTAAAAAGAAATAGAGTGCTTTAATTTGGGGTGAAATGTACTTGTGAGCTAGAAGGCTGTTCAGGTAACATAGGGCACATAGACTCCACTTTGATGTTGCTATGCTGGGACAAAGAAGTTGGTGTCTCCTTGCCTTTCCTACAGCAAGTAGACTAGTAGGGGACATGAAAGTGTCTGGGTAGTGCCTTTTGTGGTCTTTGGGTGCAGAGGCCGGTGCCAAAGCTTATGCTGGGATGGTTACGGCTATAGAAATAATCTAAGAATGGATGAAAAGCTTTTGTGAATACCGGAGAGAGTTGTTTAAGGAATGAGCCACCATTATTGTTACCTTTCTTCTCTCTTCTTTGTTTTCACCTGTACAAGTGTGTTTAGCAGTAGGAGAAACATCACTTTGACAAACAGGTTTGTTAAAACACAGATATGCTTGAAGTTTGCCTGTTGGCATTATTTTAGTCGAGTAATTATTGCTTCTCCTTTGCAATAATGCTGCTGGAGCAATGTGCAGGTAGGTCTAGGATAAAATCATTGAGGATTAGGCCTTCCCAGCTGTGTTTTGTACTCCTAAGTTTAGGCAAAATGAGACAGAGACCTCCTTATGACTTCAGTGGGGCCTTGTGCTTGGGTATTCATGAAGTATCTTTGTGTAAGACAGAGTTACTGGGACTGAAGCTTTTGCTGCTTCGCCTGACCTTTGTAACCCTTGCTGCTCATTTCTTATGACACTTTATTGGTTCATCTCTCCCGCCCCAGGGAATAATGATGCCGTGTGGATAACATTATAGGAAGCATGAATTTTGAGTGGCAAGTGGAAAATTAAAAATATTAAATTATTTTGCTGCATGTACTGTGCTATTTTTTCATTACTTATATCTTTGACTTGCAACCCACCTGGATCTGCAACTCCTTACTATCTGCAAACTATCTTCTGCCCGTTCCCAATCCTCTGACAATGGGAAGACGATGAGCTAAAAATGTAAAGATTTTTGTTCTTATTATTTTGGAACAACTGCTTTCCCATTTTCTGCTGTTTTCTTTTCATGGACCATTAGCAGCTTCCAAAGGCAATATCCTTTCACTGTCACACTATGCCATGGGGTGCCATTTCAACAACTTCAGACGAGGGCATTAAGTACAATTCTGGATGAGAGTCAGAGCATAACCAAATAAAAATAATAAAGGAAAGCTTGTAAGAGCAATTTGGAATGCTGTCCTGTGCTGAATTCATTTGCAGCTTAGCAGAGAGCTACCAATCACCAGTGATCAGTGCAATACTCCGCAGCACCTTATTTAATTGTAAAGTATTTCATACCCTAAGAAACATCACTGTTCATTTGCTTTTCCTTTTTCGGTGATCATCTTAGCTGAATGCTGAGCGGTGAATCAGTGGGAGGGGAAGAAAATTCATGTTTCTAATTCGAGGAGAATAAAAATGGACTTCTTGTTGTTCCTTTCCTTTCCCCTTTGCAATTAATCTGGAGTTACACATTTCTTAGGATAGTTTAAAAAAAAATCCTGGAAGGAGGTTAAAAATAATCCTTTGGTAAATCTCTCAATTCATAAAGGTCAAATTGTGTTTGATGTTGCATACAGGTGCAAGCCAAAGCATCCTCCTGGTCAGCGGTAGGACTATGGGGCAGGAGCAATTTGCTTTAGAGTGCCTCACAGGAAGAGAGAGGAAGGACTATTCTACAGGTCCTCACAGCGTTACACACTTTGTAGAGGACTCAGGCTACCTACATTCATTGAAATAGCCCTAAATTGGCTCTGACTGATCTGGCACCAGCTTTTGCGTTCAGTGCTTAAACAAATTATTCATTCTTTATAGTGGGGGAAATCTGTAAGGTGCACAATGAGCGAGCTGCTTGGGGCTGGAGTCGAGGCAGCCGCTGACTCTGATGCTGCATTCCCTCTCCGCACCTCTTTGGTGGTGATGGATATGCTACTTAACAAGCGCTGCTTGGAAGTGTGGTGCAGAGATCCGTGTAGAGCTTGTCAGCTGGAGAGCAGATCAGTCAAGAGGCTTAAGCATAGGACTGGGAGGTAGCTGGGATGGTTGCTGTCTTGGCTATGCTGATAGATCACTTTAGGCTAGGTACTTAACATCTGTGTATTCTGCTTCCTCCTTCTGGAAAAAAAGGCTAATCTCTCTACTCATGTGTGTTGGAGTTTTCTCTGGCACTGGCCTGTGAAATGATATCTTAATGCCAAGAAGGAAGGTGTTGGGAGACTCTGAGAAAGTTTGTAAAGCATTCTAAAACTTGTGTTGGGCTATGTTTTAGGTGTTACCAGTGTCTTGCTACCAGAATGTTTACCTTTGACTTATGCTTTATGTAAAATACAGTTTTATGCTACTCTGCTCTGCTGAACAATGTTGAGACTCCTGTCATTTTCTCCCTAAATAGGAACTATTTCACCTGGCTGTGATAGGTTAGACAAGGGTGTCCACTACTGGAGTAAAAGGCACAGTGGACATAAGACTGGAGATGCCAGGGCTGTAAAGAGAGGACTAGAGCAGTCAACCCCTTAAATTAATTCCATCAAAGTAGTACAGATTGCTGATCCTAATGTGGTTGGTGATTTTTAGAGTTCTCTGGATGTTTCCAGTCCCTTTTGAACTCATGCAGAATCTCAGCATCTCCAACAGCCGTGACACAGAAATCCAGAGCCTAACCACATCATATATGAAGCAGTATTTCTTTCAGGACATTTGAGCCAGGCAGTGCTAGCTTTATTTCATATCCCCTACTTGTTACACCAGAAGACACAACAGATCATTCCCTCTATCTGTAGCACGCTGTTTTATAGACTTCTTTGGATTCCCACACCATCATCCCATGCCAAGGTGAGAGAGTCTCAGTCTATTTAGCCATTCCTCATACAAAAAAAGTGCCGTACAAAAGCTACGTCCCAGTCTTGACCATCCTTGCCACAATTGCTTTTAACTTCAGTTCTACCTTATTCTTTTAAAAGAGCAGGGACTAAAGTTGCAACAACACGTATGAGACCAGCACATTCTGGATATTTAAAATGCTATACCTGTGTCTTTGGCTTGTCTTCAGTGACAAGAATGTCATTCATGGGCTTACACTACAATTGTTTCAGGTGTGGCAATAACACTGTTACAGTGGCTGAGGGTATACAACAGTCACAGTGCTAAGTGATAGGACAGACAGTGGAAGGAACTGTCCAGACCAGCAAGGTTTCCCCTCCATTCTGCCTTGTTTGCGTCTTTGCTGCTTTACGATGCCCCACATTTTATTCGTCACCTTGGATTGTTTTCCTCTTATTGTACATTTGCTAAGAAAGCAAAAAGCCTCTCTAAAACTGCTGGACTGAAAATGAAATATAGGATGGCTGCAGGCTATGTTTTTCTTTGCTGGGAAGCACTACCATGATAATTGTTTCTACAAAAAGAAACTACTACTCTGGCAAAAAGGAAAAAAAAAAAGACAAAACAAAAACCAAGAACCCAAACACCCCCTATTTGCTTGAACCTACCATAAACTATTGCTAGTAATTATAGAAGCCGACTGCACAACAGCTTAATTTGACTTAATTGGCAATTTTTTAAAGCTGCGACACAATAAAAATAGAAAAAGAACTCAGTGCACAGGTTTTGGAGATGTTAAATTTCACTTTATGAAAAAGCTGTAAACCTTCATGCAACGTGTTGCCTTGTAATTCACTTCAGTTGGGTATATAGTGTTTCCTTTTTTGTTGGTTTTTCTGTCAGGGTATGAAAGTGCAGAAATATGCAGCAGTAGCTGAAAGAGGACTAAGCTTTGCTTTTGCTCTCAGTGCTGGATTCTGGTCTGACAAATGTTTCACAGTGAAAGATTATTGAGAGGCAGAGGGATCATCTGGTAGCCTTATTATTTTGTTAATGGCCGCAAGGTTGGGCTTTCTTTCTTTCTTTTTTTTTTAAAGTGACTAGTAAGTCTAGATGGCAAATTCTTTTGTTCTCCCCAAACACTTAAGAAAATAGTGGTCTACTAAAGCGACAAATCCTTTTTGAGCTACAAATCTATCCATTGTGGGTTTAACTTTAAATAGATTAGTAGTCCCCTTTAAGTCAATTGAGGTTTAGTGGGTATTACAGAAAATTAAGCCATCTGTACACACTACCAGTGAGATGATTTAATTACACAATGTTCTAATATGGTAAGAGAACAATTTATATTAAGTCAATGTTTATTTATTTGAAAGTGAGCTGAGGATTGTCTGTTATAGCATACAGATATTATACAAGTTGATGTGATGACAGAGTAAATTAGTTTATACTGTAAGTACCTAAAGGTTGCAAATCTATATACACAGCTAAAATATCAAGTAAGGATCTGCAAAAACCAAGAGTTCGAAATTTACATCCAGTACCGTATTTTACACCTCTCCTGTCCCGTACAAAGCACCAGTCCCAACTGCCTGAAAATGGCCCTGACCATGGGAGTCCCTCAAAGGTCACCTAGGCCCTTCTCTGGGGAAGGTGCTGTAGATGGAGGGGATTTGAGAAAGACCTGGGGCACATTGCAGCTAGTGGATGGTTTCTACTGGATGTTTTCAGATGACATAGTTTATCAGAGCTGCAGGCCAGGTAGAAAAGAATCAATTTGTTCACACAGTGCATCCAATACTGTGGAGAATCTACTCTAGACTTTGACATTAGTCCTCTGTTGGCATCACAAACCAGACTCTGCACTTTGTCTAAATGAGTTCAAGGAAGATGAGCATGTGAGCTGATTTTAAGCATATTTGAACTTCCTTAGTACTAGAGTTGGTGCACAGTGAAGGCTGTTTTATGTTGCCTGGTTTCATTTGACCTAACTAGTCACGAGGAGGTAAGTTTGCTTTCCTCTTATTTCCTGTGATAGTCGGCAACAGGATCACCAGTTTCCCAGTATAGCTTTGTGACAACAATGGTTTGACTTGGTGGCTTAAACTGATTCGAAAACTGTCAATAGAAACACAAGAATCATCCCAGATAATGAGGAAAAATGAGCCCTACCTACAATAAAGCATGTACAAGATGCACACTTCCAGTGGCAAATGTATATACACGCAATAACACTTAGCCACTCCTAGAAACAGTTTCATACTTGGAGTGCTCTGTACTTATATGAAAGAATTATGCTGGATCATTAGCCCTCAAATGTTATGGGACTCTCGCTTTCGTTTTTATATGAGCTCCCTACACTCTGATGCTGCTGAGTACCATGCTGGAGTGTGGTTTAGTCCTGAATCAAAGAGGTACTGCAGGTAAATTCTGACATCATGTGGTGATGCATACATATACATGCTATTACTCTGTGGTTTGCTTTTGGGACTTTTGTGGGTCTTTTTTCTTCTTTAAAGTCTCATTGCTTTATAGAGAAAGGAACCATTAAAATGTGGAACTAGGTCTCCCATACTGTCCAGTCAGCATTTAAAACCTACAGGCCAGATATATTTATGTCTTTATGGCTACAGACTTTTCAATGAGAGTGGCAGCATGCTGCACACTCTTCACACTGGTTAGAAAAAAAACAGGAGGAGAATATTTGAGACCGATGCAGTATGAAGCTGCAGGAGTAGAAGATGGCAGGAGCTGTCACACAATCTAGCTTTTCATCATCAGTTTTAGCTCTGTTCCATTGGGAAGAATTTGCTAGCAACAGGAGCAGAACTGGACCTGTTAAATCATTAACACTCCTAACCTGCATATTTAGTACTTGCCAACTGGCAACAAAAAGTGATTTGTCTGGTGTGTTTGCTGAGCAGCAGAGAACCATGCAGCCTCCATGGGAGACATGCTGTTATCTACTGAAATTTGCTGAGGGAGGTATGAGAGGAAGTAGCAAAATCCTAGCTGAAGGACTGTGAATGGAGAGGGGCCCACTTTGTGGGTGCCTTTACAGTATTTTCAAGGCAGATGTAGTATTTGCGTTGTTTTGTTGAAACGCATCCCAAGGCAGCAGAGAATAGCATACGTGATATGGCAGTTACGCAGTAAATCAGACTTGTTGAGGTCATGAGGATACTCTGTTAACCACAGAAAACTCTGCAGTACCCAAAATGCTTTCCCTACATGCAGTCAGGTCCTAACAACTGTGATTCCAATTTAGAGGTTTAAAATGGCAGGAAAAATTTAAACACCCAGGTGGGAATTTCTTTGAAACTGTCCAAACCTGGAACGTTCACCTTAATTTCATGTTAATATCATTTCAGCCAGTAACTTTATTGGTTTGTGGGTTTTTTTCTGGGGGGAGAGGGGTTTATTATTACTTCTTCTAAACTGGAAATCCCACAAAAGGGGGAAAAAATAAAGAAATCAGTAATATTTGCACTTCAAGGGAGTAGAGCAGTGTGTTCTCACAGGCACACAGAGAATTTAATGATGGCATGAATTATTTTAAGCCTCATGGTAGACTAAATATGGATTTTGTTGAAAGTTCCTGTCAGGTTTTTTATGACCTGAGATGGTTTGATGTCCATAGCAGGGATATTTCAGTTGCCACACAAATGAAATACTGGAAGTTTGGATCCAGGCATGGCTTCATCATTAGTGAAGATTAATTTACAAGCTGATTTGCATGTGCTTATCTTTTCTTTCTCCCAATAACACCTGTCTCTGATAAAAGTATTCTCTGTGTGTTTGAGTGGTTCCCCTAACCTAAATATTCATTTCTTTTCCCTGTACATTGACATTGCCTCTGGCTAAGACAACTGCATAGAGCCAATGAGTGTTTAAGGTAGAAGAAGCTTTCGGCTTTCTACTCCCCCCCAGACATCAAGGTTTCATTTCGTATTTCACCTGGGAGATGCAAGCACATGCTAAAAGCATGACCCCAGCCATAGCAAATATTCAGCCCTATTGATTTTGTTACAAGTTTCACCTTTCCAGAAAACTGGACTAATTGACCCAAAACCGCAGCTGGACTGAGTCAGAGTTGCTCTGCTAGCTCAAGGGATCTATAGCTACAGTATTGCTCTCCATGACTTACACAGCTGAGGATAGGGCCTCACTCTTTCGTGGATAAATCATTTCAAGATGTTCAGAGCTGTACTTCTGCCAGAGAGTCAGCACAGTGGGAAGCATCTTGGACATGTGTTGAAACATCTCTTGTTCCTCTGAAGGGAATGACTCTTAAGAGTGATCATGCATGGTATGGATAGTATAGCTGTAACCCAAGGAGGTATTGTATAGGTGGAAATGGAATGCAGATAGGGTAACTGTTTGACACATCAGTGTATGGTTTTGTTCTTATTTCCTGGCATATTGCTCTTTTTCTAACTACTTCAGGGTTAATAGTCTTTGACTCAAGGAGCTGCTTTAATTTTAACACCAAAGTTTTGGCTTTCTGCCTGTACTCTAAACTGGTGGGTTTTTGAGGGAAGGGGAGGATTCAACATAATCTGGTAATACTAAATACTGATCTGAATTCCCTTGGACTGAAGAAAAATTCAATCTATTTATTATGCACATTGAGTTTTCCCTAAGCTTTTTTTACTCTACATAAAGCTTGGCATGATGTGCTTAAACTAATACCACAGCAAGAACCATTGAAAAACTCACTTGTGAGTTGTGGATCATTATTTGTGATTACCTCACCTAGAGTCCCCTAGAAAGCGAGCTGCAATTTACCATGTGTTGTTATACTACTCAGGTGTTGTAAAGAGCTCCATTTTTTAAAAATGCAGAGAATTAGTCCACCTATAAAAGGCAGTATATCCTATTTAGTTCAAGGAGTTACATGCCAGAGATTTGCCCACGATGATTAGAAATGCTCTGTAGTGATTTTGTATTCCTTTACATTCATTATCTTACATTTCATGACTGAATTTTCTTTATCCTATTTTCTATTCTGCTCTGTCCTATGCTGGTCTATGTGTGATCAGAATAGGATACTCAAGGTCTTGTCTTAAATTTCTCAATAACCACACAGGATTTGGAGTTTATTCTTTGAATTTCTGATTTCATGCTGATTTCATCATAACCCAACAGCTTCTGATCACACTCCTCCGATACACAATCCCTGTTATGAAAGATGTAGCTCCTGTACTTGGGAATTAATCATAAATGAACTCTTTGACCATAAATGATGGTTTGTTCTTAGAGGTACCATGTAAATTTGTTAATGGTGTCAGGTCAAGATGTCTCCAAACAATAAACCTAATAATTTAAAACTCCACGCCTTAGAAACAATTCGTCTAATAAACCTTCCACTTTTCTTTCACTCATCCAAGAAACTCTTGCTTGAACAGATTTCGTGTAAAAAATTAAGACCAATGAAGGTTGGGGTTTTTTTTGTTTGTTTTTTTTTCTGATCACTGGATTTTAATTGAGTTTTTCTGATTTATTTTCTTTTTCTTTACCTCAGGATGTTTGCCTCATATGCAGCAGATACCCTTTTGCAATCTTCATTTCGTAGTAGGCACCTCCTTGTTCTTCACCTTCAAGGATGTTCAAAGAGCTTCCAAAGACTGAAGTAGGAAAGGGTTTTCCAAATGTCAGAAGCCACAGTGAACATGCAGGTGAGCAAGGAGTTTCAAGTGTTTGAGAGTATCAAAATCATTTTCCAAGGAGGAATAGCTTACCAGTGTTTTCTATGGGAAAAAAAATATGATTCTTTTCCCAAACTATGAGCATTTGTAGTAAAATATTTAAGGTAGTGAATAAAACCAAACTGAGATATACATTAAATTCTGGAAATAATACTTTGGTCATGGCTTTAACACATGCATTATATAAAGTACTGACAAAGTGATGACTTGATGAAGTAGATAATAGTGTATCATAGGTTGTGTTCTATCCCAGGCAGAGGAGGACATCCTGGAAGACCTTGACTTAATTCTTGGCTCTGTCACAGTCCTTTTATGTGACCATGGACAGGACGTTTCATCTGACAGTGACTCAGGTTTTTTTATTCCATTGATCTATTTTGGTTTCATTTGGTTTATGAACTCTGTGAGGAGGAAATGCCTTGCTCTGTGCTCCACTGTCAAAAAGAAACTTGAAGAACAATAACGTAATGTAACTAAACTTTATCATTTGAAGAGGCTGACTCAGTTCAGTGAGTAGAGTGATGAACTCTGAAGGGTATATACTTCGTGATGCTGTGTGTGGTCTGAAATCTTATGCAGAGGCAGATTGAAATACTGGTATTTTAATGAAGCTTTAGGTATGAGGAATAATACACTGTCATATAAAATGACGGTAGTGAGTTATTTTGCCAATTTGCAAGTTCCCATAACACTGTAAACAAAAATTAAAAAGCCCTACCCTTGGAAGACTTTGAAAAAGAATCAAATCACACAAACCCCTTGTATTTGAGAATAGCCTAAATAGAAGAGTTGCAATATTATCACAATAATTTCAAAGTAAAAGGATAAAGCTAGGAAGCCAAGTATTTTATAATGAATGCAACATATAGCTTTTAAACAGGGCTAACATATGGACCACTAATGTGAATGTGAATGCAAATTAGATACTTTTGATTGCTTGAAATAAAGTCAGCAGAATCCAAGCTTCAAAAAGCAAATTGTGTGGATTTAACTACCTGAGTGCCACAGAAAGAATACTGTTCCTACAATATTTCCATATGAAACAAGGTAATGAAGCTAATTAAGATAATTCTAAGACAAGCTGCCCTAGATAACTCGAAGATGAATTGTATGGTTTTCTCTTGCCATTTTTTCCCCCCCTTTTGGTTTACCTGAATTTCTCAACCCTGGTTTGTTTAACCTTTTGAGGCTGTTCTCTGCTAATTTTGTCACCCAAAGCTACAGGTACGTTACTGGTATCTGTCATTTCTAGAGGTGATACAGCTTGCTGCAAATGTTGCTTTTGTGGAGAATCATAGAATCAAAAGTAACACAACTGATGCTGGCTGGAATAAGCAGTTATTGAGAACTCCTCATCTCATAAAGTATGATTTAGCAGATAGTTTGATTTGGCTTCTAACATGCTTTAGTTTAGTTAAATAAAGGGAGAAGATTAGAGGTTGCTTTAACCTTGACAGTGCTTGTGTAACATAGCACAGCAGGACATACTTTGCATCCAACACTGCTGGGCTGTGAGCAATTGGGAAAACTGGAGAGTAATACTTATTTTCTGCATGAGCCATTGGGTTTCATGCAAAAGCAGTAAGCTGCTCTTGGTGAGAGGAGAAATTAAGTGCCTACCAGGCTACCTCTGGCATGGCTTGTCCCTATGCAGCAGCTATATCAGACCCTCTCTGTGAGCAGCGACTTGCAGGTACTGCAGGAGCTGCTGCTAGGCTCTCTTGGGTGATGAATGCCCATGGAGCTGCACAGTCTGCAGGGGGAAGACTCTGGAGCCTGGGTGCTAAAACATCTCCATTCCTGCTCCATGTCCTGCTTGCCTGTTTCACAGCAAAATCCACAACCTTCTTCTGTCAAACCATCTTTCCCTCATCCAGGGACACCACTATTCTTCAAAGTGCTGCTCCCTGCAGTATAACCAGTTCTTTAGCTCCCCTCACAGCCAGTGTTGCCTGACCATAGTAAACATGACCACACACACCCCCATTTACTGCTGATACTTCTGCAGCTGTGCTGGGTACTCCCCTGATGCCTTCCTACTGCATCTGGAGATCTTAATGCATTAGCGGCCTAAGCTGTTTATTAACATCCTTCTCATGCTTGACCCAGGCACATAGGTACACTAGCCCAAACCCCTGCAAGACCTGCCAGGTTTGGGGCAGTTGCATTAACTTCCCCTCATTGTTGTAACTTTGGGAAGGGTATACTGATCCCAAACTGAAGTTTAAAGGAAGAGGAAAATGACTAAATGAGCTCATTTACATGTTTGCCAATCACTTGCCAATTTGCAAATATGTGAATTAGCGCATTCTGAAATTTGCATAAATTCACACATGGAGCTGTGCAAGACTTGGCAGCTATGAAACAAAAGAGAAAAAGATGTATTAATGGCTGTACAAAAAGGAAAGGAAACTGCTTCCAGAATATAAATGCCTTTATGACTATATGAAGAATGGGGAAATGGCTTTTGAACCTTAGATTGCTTGTCAGATTCAGGACTGGTGAAAACAGATGCAACTCTGTTAGTATTGCTGTACCCAATTATTTAAGTCCTGAAATTGGGCTTCATGATTCAGAGCATTGATTTGGGCCCTCTTCTTTCCTGGGAAACTATGAAAAACAGTTGTGAAGACTAGAAAAAAGAATTCTTATGAAAAGAAAAGTGCCATGCATGAGGCTTTGTTTAGTGTTACTGAAGGGCTTGAGGGGATTCTCTATCTCCTGCATTTCACGTTTCACACCAGCAGTACTCACCCCTGGCTGCACACTTGCACTCTGAAAATGCTTTTGATTAAAGCAAATGATGTTTCTAACATATGGCTGTGTTAGAATTTAAACTGAGCCTGAAGGGCTTCTGGACGTCTGGTTTTGCACTCATGTTCACATGTGGGACTTAGCTAGTAAGACCACTGAGCTTAGGCTGCAGCCTGACTTGCAGTTTTCCTTCCTTCCTCAAAGCAAGCAGGTGTGTGATGTTTGCAGCTTGATCAACCTCAACTTGCAAGCACTCTACAGGGCGCTGACTCTGATGCATGCATTCACATCCTCACCTATTTCAGGGATGGCTGCATGCAGGCGGATAGGTAATGTATAATCCTTGTTTCCTGTGCCTTCCCAAGTGCTGCTGTCTCCAGCTAGTTACCTCTCAGCAGGCAAAACTGGCTGATAATATCAGTGAATGTCAGTGACATGGGCAGGATCAGTCTGTACCACACACTTTTATTAGCAGAGGTGTAGCTCCCACAGATAGGTAGGGCTAGGTGTGAATTATGGCACATGTAGGTCCGATTTACGTCTATACAAGGGGTACCTGGTAGTATGTTATGCTATCAGAACTGGGCTTTTGTCAGTACATTCTGCTTTACCTGTAAAGGTTGGATTAATTGCTACCCAAAAAGCACACCATCACTCCCAAAAAATGATAATACCTTTTGCTGGTCCCATATCCTGTTATTGTTACACAAGCTGCTTCCATCATTGGTAGGTCTGATCTCTGTTGTCAGCACCATGATCTTTTATGAGTTGAAAATTAAAGGCACAGAGCTGTGTGCAATGCAGTGATTAAGTATTGTCCTGGGTTCAGCAGTAGCAGTCATTTTTTCTCCTTCTTAGTAGCTGGTGCAGTGCTGTGGTTTTGACTTTCAG
>JANHGB010011970.1:0-17670 GCA_026283785.1 Coracopsis vasa | reverse complement strand
CTACATTTCACAACAGGGTGCTAGCCCACCACACCCGTAACAGGTCACCCCTTTCCATTAGATAGCTCAGGGTTGATGAACAAACAGTGCCGAGTTTATCACAAAAATTGCAACCACTCTTTATGTCCAGGAGGCAGGAGTAATTTAAGACAACTTTTGTTTTTTAACTGGACCACACTCATCTTCTGTAACACTCAATCCACTAAATAAGGCAAAACATGTTCTGTAAGATGGTTACCTCACTCATGCTCATATTAAATCAAAACATCAGATGTTCCCACAGAACTGGGTGGCAAACATTAGTCAACACCAAGCTGGTAAGCTCATCATCATGCAAAGATTATCCAGATCTACCTGTCTGTGAGCATTTGGTAGCAAATGGTCTGTGTTTGCATTTCTGTAGAAAAACTTTCTGAGAACTCGGCTCTAGCTTGCACTTAATACTTGGCTCATTTTGATCTTTTGAATTTAGCCACCAAATGACTATGTCATTTGAATTCAAGAGACAGAGGCATGAGGGAGACCTGGTATCATCATCCCAAATGGTCCAAGTCTTGCCCTGTCCTTAAAGCAGTCTTTTTAAGACCAGTGAGAATGAAAGCAACTGTGCTGCTCTATGGAAAGTCTAACTTCAACAAAAGTTCCACAAGCCACAAGTTGGAAGAATTAGTAGTATACTGGGAGATGGAAGAAAACACATATGCATGGTGTGCTTACAAGAATGTCCTACATTTCTATAAAAGCACCTATCAATAGTGCTGACCACTTTTAGCACTGTACTTTCATGCATGCGACTTCCAGCTTTAAGCCTGCAACAATAACTCTGTCTACAGAAATAGTCATTTTAAAGTCCTTCTGATTAAGCACTCTCAAAAAGTTTAGGTTTAGAAAACATATTCTTCCTCCCCTGATGCATCTTTTTCCTTATTAATTTGTAGATGAATCAAAATGCCTGAAAAAGTCCATAGTTGTTACTGAATGTACCTATTCATATGATCTGAAGAATTTAATGGAGACTTACTTTTACTGAAAAGTGGATCCCCTTTTTACACTGTGTAGTACACAGGGCAACTACTGGATTCCTTCTGAAGGACATTCCAAAGATGACAGGAGGCTGCCAGGACACTGGTGGAAGAGTCCCCAACAAAGGCAAATAAAATTCATACAGGCAGTTGCACTGATGCAGATTTAAACCCACTCAACAAGTACATATTAGGGCTTCATAAATACCTTTAATAGAACAAATAACTTATGCACCAAACTCTTGCTGACTGGAGGGATTTCGCAGCAGTTGAGTTCTTGTACAACTTTATCCAAATGGTCTGTTTATCTGGGTCCTAAGCACAAGGGGGACTTGGCCACAAAGAAATCCTAGTGCACGGTCAAACTCCAACAACAAATCTCTGGCTTTTGGAGTGGGATAAATGAAGTAACGCACAATCTCTGGTTTAAAAATAAATCAATAAAAATATATATATGTATGGGGAAAAAAGAAAAAGAAAAAAAGGCCACTAACTGTGGACCCTGTATATGCAAACAAAAGCCTTGAAGCAGTGACCTCAAGCAGAATGACAAATCAAAGGCACTGCTACTTCTAGAATCCTGGAAACTGGCACAAAACCTATGCAGAGGGATATATGCAAGTAGTCTGAGGAAAAGGTTACCTCATGAAAGTCCAAAGAGGGGGAAGGAAATACAGGATGCAAAACTTCAGCTTGAGTTCAAAGGCAATCCTGATTGTAAGTTCGACAGACAATTTATCGCTTTCTCCCTCAGTCTCAGCCAGGCATCCCAAAAGTTCCTTGTTACTGATACTCTGCTGAAATTCCAAATCCAGTCCATGCTCAGGGAAAGACCAAAAAAGTTCACCAAACTACAGAATGGGAATATAAGTCAGACTAAACACCACAAATGAAGAGGGAAAGTTTCCTCTTGGTTCCCTCTGGTGATTGGCGAAACACCTGAAGCAGAGTCAGACTACCACAGTTCAGAAAACTATGGTGAATTTGGTTGCTCACTGGGGAGATTCCCATCACATTCCCACATTTTTAAGCCTAAAATGATGCAAATTCTGTTCTATAATACTTTCTATTACCCATCATGTTCCCTCCATCCCCATAGCTCAATTAAGCTGGGTTCCTCACTTCCACTGCAATATTGGTAATATTATCTCAGAGTTTCATTGCCTGGATAGCGAGGCACTTTCTAATTTCTGATTTAAACTTATCCCTTTCAACCAGTATCCTCTCAATAGATGTTAGTCACTCCTGCAAGCATCTTCCTACATAAAGCAGTCCTCTTAAGGAACATCCTGCTCCACTGAACAGTAGTCCCTCTCAGAAAATAATCCAAATTCCCAATCTGTCCTAACTGGCCTTCTCCTATACTACTTTTAATTAATTTCTGATGAAGACGACAGACTATATCAAGTGAGGCAATAAGTAAGGCAAAGGTAATACGGGTAGATTAAAGTGCCTGAAGCATCCTTCTCCCCTGTATTTTATCTTAATGGAGCTACCACCCAGCCAAGTGATCCAGCCAGCGTGCTCTTCCAGCATGAGTTTAAACTTTTGCACCTTCGATTTTAAACAACTCGCATTGAATAAATAATTTCATTTCAGACAAGATATTTTTACAGGATATCGCTTTGAATGAGGAAAAACATGCTTTGATCTGTACCCAAATGTGTTTTGTGTTTGGTTTTTTCTTTTTTTAATTCAACATTAGCTTTTACTATTCAACTGTTAAACTATACCCAGAGCCTTGATATGAAATTCTTTTCTCAGCCAGTACTTATTTGTCACTGTGATTATTTCAAAATTTCTTGTGGGCACAAAGATAAACCTTGTCCTAAAACTCTTGGCTCCAGATTACACTTTTTTTTTAAATATTTTCTTCTTATTATTATTATTATTTAAAACACTAATCCACTATTTAGCCATCTTTAATATTTTTGGGGGAAGAAAAGTTATAATTACATCACCATGTATTGATTTTTCATCTAAGGGGTAGACATAATAATAGAATCTTAGTTTGTATTTCATCCTACATTCAAATACATGGAAGCACTTGGCTTTAGAAAAACACCATTTAGGCATAATAATGTATATATTGGTGCCCAGTTTTGCAGTCATGTGGGTTTAAATCCCTGCTACACTCTGGTCACAGTAGAGATAAAACATAGCCTTTTAAAGAAAAAGTTATATTTTTCCCCAGCATACTTCGAACAAGTTTTGAGCAAAAGCATTATCTCCAAATATCTAATCATGGACATTTATCTTTATGTTTCAAGGATACATGCACACATTGCATATATTCTTAAAGAGAAATTCCTGTGATATGTCAACAAAATCTCTACCTTACAATTTTACACGTATGGTCAATTCAAGTCATGCTTCTGGAGCTTTCAAAATTAGCTTTTCATCTTTCCTACTGGCAAAGTGGAGTTCAGTGAGAATGCAAGTGAGAATGCAAGCCATGTAAATAATTTGACCCCAAAATTACTTGTGCATCTAGTCATTATTAATGTTAGAAATACACTGGAGATATTAAAATCAGACTTAAACAAAGAGAAAATTTGCAATTTTCAAATGAAATTGAAATAAATTCAGAGTATAATTTTTTCATCCCTATTTTTCCACTCTCCAAATGTAATACGAAGGTGAATTTGTCTACCCAGCAATATATATAATAAATCAATAAAAATGTACACAAGTACTTTTTTCTACAAGAAAGAAGTGGAATGGAACAAGCAGGGAAAAAAAATGCACAGTATTCAATTTATGATCCAGGTAGCAAGTGACAGCACCAAAACCTGAAAGCCATTTTCAAACCAGATTTCAGGATGTAATTTACATGCTGGCCAAAATTGCATTTGGCACCCATATTTTAATACCTGGGCATTTTAATATGTCTTCATTTAACTTCATAAATCAGCTGCTTTTTCTTTGGCAATAAAAATGTATTTTTTTAAGCTAAGTCACTTGGCAAAGGCATTGAACCAATGTCAGAGTTCCTGATTTTTTATTCTTAGTTAAGTCATTCCATTTCCACCTCATTTAGAAAAACCTAGATTTGTAAGTGGTGAAAATCAAGTTATCATTGCTTTAGCAAGATACTGACTACATCTAAGTCAAAATTCCACCTTCTGAAGAACCTGGAATGGAAAAAAACCACCTCAAAACCAAAACCAAACCTTTCATTCTTAAAAAGGCAAACAGTAGCTTTCTGAAATCACACTTTATACCTGAACGTCTTTTCAGTTAAGAGATTCTTCTAGAGCCAGCTCTTAGAAGACCAAAACAGTAACTTGCCAGTCACGGCTAGATAGACTTGGCCTGTCTTTTCAATATAATTGTCTATTTGAAGCTAGACAGAAGACTAACACGAGTTTTACTTCCCACAACAAATACTATTATTCATTTCTAGGAAGCACCTCCCCCTGATGAGACAATTTCAAGATTAGCAGAATTATTTACCAATGGCTTATGGTTTAACTCAGAACTCCTTATTTGACCTCCTGCCATGTTTATGGATTCAGAGACCCCAGCATCTCAGCTCTGGCCTAGCTCACAGAGGTCTGCCATGATCTCTGAAGTACTGTTAAAAACCCCTCCAGTCTGGTATGTCTAAACTAGATTCTTTTAGGTCAGAACTGAAGCTGAATGCACTCGCCAGATAAAAAGGCAGAACTTTGTATGCCTTTATGGCTGACATAGGGCCTAGCACAGTCTAACAAGTTACATCAACACAGTCCAAGACACACAGCAAACAGACCTTATCCACATTTCTTCTTTGTTCTCTGTTGAACCTTCTCTAGAGCAATTCACTAGTGTGTCATTCACATTTTCACTGGAAAGTCTTTAAGAGAGAGGAAAAAACAGCCCCCCGTTTCCATGGCAATAACTGATTGTTTTGGGTAAGTTAACCACGAAGGGGAGAAAACCAAGAACATTTTCATCCTATGCACAGTGTCAGAACATCCTCACCATTTCTAATATGTACAGCTGTCCTTCAAAAACTGAAATCGTAACCCAAGTTCATTATTGAAAAATACTGCTATAGTATGGACCACTTCTACAGGTGTTTTAGTCTAGATTGAAATAAAGCAAACAAACCAAGTGAAAATCTGAGAATGTCAGATATGGTCCTAACCCAGTATCTATATCCTGCTTCTTATTGCTCATTCCTCCTCTTTCTGGAATAAAACAGATTCCAAAGTCTTGAAAATGACCAGCCATCATAACAGACAGATTAGCCTAGTAGTCAGGGATGTAGGCTGATCTGCTGTTAAGAGTCCCATTTCTCACATATTTACCCTAAAGAGACAGAGTTATCTGTGAATTCCAAACCTGCATGCGTTCCCCCGACTCCATCTATATAGGAATGCCTTGTTCAGGCCTCGTACAAATTGCTCCTATTCTTAGTACATATTTCATTCACCTGTAGATTTACCATTTCCTTTGGTGATATAGTGCAGAATAAGTCTGCCTCCTGGATATGATTCTGCAACTAACTGGTCGACACAACATTTTTTGGAAATGATTCAACCTAAGATGCCTACTTGTGTTATAATAAGCTCTGCAAACCAAAACCACAGTAAAACAATAACTATTTTTTTTTTCACTATAATATAGAAGTCTACCAAAGATTTAGTAATCTTTGTATAAGCCAAATGGAGCTTATCCGGAATCAAGTATAGAACTGTACTTTCCAGAGTATGAAGTCCAAGAAAGACTGCTTTATGTGACAGCCCTGATGTTCTCGACCTGGCCAGCACTGATGTGGCACTGTGCTCATGGCGAAAATGGTGAAAGGCAGGGGAAGTCAATTTTTTGCACAATAGATCATGAGCTGAGATCAAGCTTGTCTTCTCTGTGCACTACAATAATTCCTTAGCACCCTTGCAGGGGCATCAGGGAAAGAAAAAAGAAAACAGACTCAACCACCAACCAGCAATAAAATGTCTCCTTGACAAAAAATATTCCTCTCCCTGACTTGATAACAAAACCTGTCAGCCTATCCAAGATTCCTGTTATGTTTTCGGAGCAGTTATTCTTCTTCATGTTCTCAATCTTTTATTTTTTCTGCATACCCCTTCTCTGTTTCTCAACACAGCAACGCATATAAGCATACCCACAAAATGTCTTAAAAGGAAGACTGGCTTGGGAGGGCCAAGTTGCTGTTTCAGCTCTACTTCTTAATTGCTTAAACCCAGAGAATTTTTTGGTTTTGACCAAATTTTTTGCCTATAAAGCATAGATAACTTTCATGATCTACATGAAATTTGATATTTGTAAGTAAAATTAATTAAACCTGGCTTTGTAGTAGTCTTGAGGACAGGGTCTGCACTGAGTGATGGGTGAAATTTTGTGTAGGCGTCTATTATAGCAGACACAGAATTACACAAGAAGGTTCTTCTATAGATCAGTTGGGGTTTTTTGCAAGTAACATGATTTTATACATACAAATTTAAATCAATAATGATAAGGAAAAAATTAAGACAATTTTAATTCTGATTTCACTAAGTAGAAAATTAGTGGGAAGAAATTCAAATTACTGTGAAGAAAGATTGCAGATATCTGAACCATTCTCAGCATGGGTTACAGCTTTTTTCTTTTCTTCTTTTAATGAGCACAACATGAGATGCTTCATTCAACATTTTCCCCAAAACTGACATTATTCTACTACCTCCCACGAATTTCCTAAGGGAGACTCAGAGGTTACTCAGACAGTGAGTAGTAGTAGTATGGAATAATAAATGTGAGGCTACCTTTATATTAGTTCCAGTACAACCATTTACCACTTGATTTTCAGCTATAAAAACTGTCTTGAGATATTTTCTTGTATGGAATAATCTATGCTTCCATTGACACTACAGTTTTTGTGCTTCCATGAAATTTGTCTTCATCTTTTTTATCTTCACTACTTATCTTCAGTGGCTGACTGTCAGTTTTGCAACACACAAGTCTCTCTTCATTCAGTTTCTTTTTAAGTCTTAGAGCTGAGAAGCACATTCATGATTCACTTGATTCCTAAAGCATCATGTATGCGCTACAAGACTACAATTCCAAATTAAGAAAAAAACTAAATCCTTCCTTGCTTATGATGGATGGCCACAACTCAAACCCAGTGTCACCCAGACTCAAAACCAGATGTTTCAATATTAGCAAAGAGCAGAAGCATGTTGGAATGAGCCCATGACTCTCCTAGGCAAAGGGGAGTACTATTGCATTGGTATAAAAATGTAGGAATCTTAAAGCAAGGTCCAGCATCCAGCAGCAGTAATAAAGACACCTCTGTCTCTCTGGTGCTTGCTCTGCCTTCCTTGCCTTCTCATACAAAACTGTGAGGACATGATACAAGGTAACAGAGGACACCAATCTATCCAAAAATTAAAACACATGCCAGCCTTTTCACAGCCAAATCAGTACCCTGATTTTCTTTCACTGTACAACCACAATATTGTACCGCATTGATAGGTAGAAAGAAGACAGCTGGGAATTCATAACTAAGTATTATTTCTGCTTGCTAATGATATGACAATTTTCATAAATGAAATAACACTTTAACATGTTTAACACATTTCTACTCAGAGAATTATTTACTATTAACATTCATTCCTAAATCCACCTTTGAGATTGGCTCAGTTTGTTTATGTTCTCATTTTCTTCACAACTCATCAACCTCATTGCTATTTAACTACAACATCAATATTCATGACATTGAAAAATTAAAATAAAAGCAAAACCAAGGAATAATGATTTTATTCTCATCAGGGAATTAAATCTGCTTCTTTTCTGTAACAAGCCAGAACATTAGTCATCTTTTTCCACTGAAAAAAAGTCATCTCTTCTGTTGCTGTCTTTTAGTCTGTCAGCCATAATGGTTCTGGACACTTGTTTGAAGTGATCAGCCTTGGGACCTTCTACAATGCAGAAGGAAAATGGAACTTGACAAACGTCTTGACCAACAAGCTACAGAGTTTTTTCAAAGCCTAGGCTGAACTCCTCCTAGGGAAGTATTTATTTCTTGGCTAACAAGTTAAGTCTTCACTAAGCCAGCAGCAAGCTGAGAACAAATGTCAGGGAATATGTCCGATCCCTTAGGGAACAAAAGCTGTCTGAATGTTTGATTTAAAACATTAGTAAAGAAAAGAAGTGAGTTTTAGAGCTGCAGTTATTCTGGGGTGGTGAGAGGGGTTGTTTCCATTTCTGTATGAAGACTTGCTCAGTTGTGCCACTGCTCTAATGTACACAATGTACATTTTTTATGTACTCTTTTTATGAGGATTTGAATTATTTTCTGTTGTAAGGAATCTTGACAGAGAACTGACACATGATAAACAATGACCAAATGTAGGTGCAGAGTGACAGACGAAAGGACTGATCTTAGCATCCTGTTTAGCAGGAGTAGCTAGAGCTTCGTTGCTTGGCCAGGAGCTGGGCTTGAAAACAAGAAAAAAACCCCATACGTAATTACTGATTATGTTCCTTTCTCCTTATTACAACACAAAAGAACACTTGTTCTGTATTTTCTAGGTTAACCCACTATAGT
The DNA here is from genome assembly GCA_026283785.1 of Coracopsis vasa. Classification (NCBI taxonomy): domain Eukaryota; kingdom Metazoa; phylum Chordata; class Aves; order Psittaciformes; family Psittacidae; genus Coracopsis; species Coracopsis vasa. The sequence goes on along the minus strand of JANHGB010011970.1, from coordinate 9,114 downwards.
AAAGCAGAGCTAAAAATTACCAGAGTGACGGTTCCAGCTAGCAATTATAAACAATTAGCCAGACAATTGCTGTTTTTTTACCCATCATGAAGCCAGCTGTAATTCTTTCTCCAAGTTTGCTATAGTGCCCTATTTATTAATACATACAAATGTAAACTACTAAAATTTTCATAGGGCAGTGTTCTTTATGTGAAATATACTGATGGCCTCCAGACATACTTGTTCATACCTGTGAGACACCTATCAATACAGCCTATTGGGTATTCGGAAACAACAGTTAATTAACTGTATTTGGAGTAACCATCTGCTTCATGGGGCTCAGGGAAGACAGACAACAGCAGTAATTTTGAATAAATAAGAAGACTAATAGACATACATGAAGAATTAAAGACAAAAATCTGCTGCTTTGAATATGGCCTTTGAAGAGTAAATGCCATCAACTCTATTAAATTTTCCCCTCATTTGTTTGGTTGAGCTAATTGTCTGAGTTGATCTAAAATTCTTTATGCTAAACTGTTGGATGCAGAATTCACTTCCAGTGGAGGAACATGCTTATTTATTCATAGGTACAGGTTTTCAGTGTGCAGTTTGTTAACATTGCTTTGATTTTATTCTTCCAAGGTGAGGAAATGTACAGACTGCATATGACACAAACCAATAACATATGCTATTTACAGATTTGGGTCTCAAATAGTGAAGATTTTGCTTTACTCAACCATTCTACCTGCCTCTCAGCCAAGCTCCTCCTGACGGCTGCCAAACCGCTGCATTCCCACAGTATTGCCCCTACACTCTCAAGCTTCTGTGTACAGGGGAGAGGGTTTTTCACTCCTTAGCTGAAGTGCAATAAAGCAATTGCTGCTGATTTAAGTTGCAATTATCTTAAGATCTCCCTAAGCACTCCATCAGTAGAAAATAAAAACTGAAGACTACCTCTCCAGAGACATGGTGACTAAAGGAGTTTTTAGTATGACTAGTTTCAGGTAGGGGAATTTTTAGCCCAATTTATACAATTCCTTGCTTTACTTCCCTTAGTAGTAGAGCATTATCTGGATCAGCATATCAAATTGACCCAGTATCAAAGTACCATATTGCACAGAAAAACTTCACTAAATCTAGTTTTCTTTACAGACTCTCCTTATATATGGCTTCAGGGAACATATTTTTTTTAAACACAGACTTCATTCTCTATCATTAAACAATTCCATAGTTAGCTTTCTTAAATTATGATCAGTTTTCCACCCACTGACCTACTGGAGACCCTAAGCTAATGAAACCAGCTCTTGTGGCTTATATTATTGTATCATACAGACTTAAGCAATTGTCACAGCATGTTGATAAAGAGTTCCTTAAAAACAGATTGATGGCATCACAAGACTGCTTTCTTGCCACAGTTAAGCAAGAAAATGCACGGAAAGCCGTGGTTTAATGACAAAGTTGGACTGTAGGGATTTTGGTAAAAGTTGTTCCAATAAAAGATATCCCAACTACACCAGGTTCACCATGAATTCATTGCACTAATGAGGAGACTAAATCTTATTAATATCAAAAAGTTAGTGAGATTACATATGATGTTTCTTCCCATAACTGACAAAAAAAATGTGATAAGTCTTATATAAACATCACTTTCATTGCTGTGGCTAATTTGACAAGAATTAATTGCATGCTCGAGCCCAGTCAGACCAACTCTACTCTGCTAGATGGTCTATTACTATTGGTGAGAAACACAGGTAGCACAATCAGGATACAGATTATCCTTTAAAAAAAAATGGGAGGGTAGGGGGAAATATTTTTTTTAATTGCTTTCCACTGCATTTCAAGTTCCTTTTCAAATATGTTCTGAATCACATAGTTTGAAGACTAGCACAGCACTATCTTCCTGCCACTCACTTAAGGATGAGCCTTCACATTTACCCTAGACAATGAGACAAACTCCTTTTGCACTGAATAACAGCCCCAAGAAAAAGGTCAAAAGCACCTTTCTTTGGTCACGTGACTTCTAGTTGCCCACCTTTGCAACACAGTTTGAAGTACCAGCTTCAAAAGGCTGCTGCCTTTGAACAGATTTAGCTGTGGGTACTTCAAGGCTAATAGTCTGGTTTAATTATATGCTCCTTAGCAAATGTGGTATTGTTTCTACAAAGGTAGCCCTTGTAATGTGCTACTCCCAGGCTCTGGCAGGCTAGCTCCCTTCCATGCCAGGTGATTGCTGTAGTCATACAAGTTGGAGCTTGGCGATGAGCTTACCTTTCCAAGAAGGCTCTGTTTTGGTTTTTGACATGGGTAGGATCTCATGTGAGACATGATCACAACTTGCAGACTAACTAAACTGCCTGGGATTACAGCACAAGTGTTAACCTGCAAATGGTACAGGCATGAGAAAGGTGAATAAAGGTTTTCTTAGTCTCTTCTGTAAAGTAAAAAAAGCAGACTATGAAGCAGAGGTTTTCAATGAGAAATGCCAGTGGGGCTTGAAATGCCTTTAATTGAAAGGTACTTTACTGCCTTTTTTTATTTCATTTCTTCCTCTTCTTTCAGGTTTGCATTTCAGAGTGTCAAACACTGTTTCCTTGACCAGTTTGCCTTCATTAGCATGAAATAATCCCTTGAGCAACTGTCCTTGTCATATACTCCTTGGGATTTTACTAAAGCAAGAAGTCCTTCAAACAAAGAAAAGGAGGAATAGAAGTGTAAGGTAATCTATTCTCCTTAATCACCAGAAAGGGTTTTGGTTTCTTAAGTGCAAGCACACATTTCCTCTGCTTCTACCTTTGTGATACACTTTAAAATGTGAAAACTGACCTATCCATAACAGCCCATGAATTACCACTGCTTGAGGAATTCAACTCCAACAGCACTGTAAAGAGAGGCTCCTGCAGCTCTGTTATCTGACATCCTTGGTCATGGACCTCGCATCAGAGAGGACACAGGAAGACTTGCTGGCTCATTGCTTTTGCTTTCTTTTTAACTCAAACAAGTGTTATGGCACCGCCACAGAAATAGCTGAACTGAGAGAGTGGCACAGGCTGAAGAAAATCCGGAGGATGACAGATATAGGATAAAAATAGCAATGTTATCAGGGATTTGACTTGGTGGTACTGAGCATATTCTAGAGATCCCACCCTTTCAAGAAAAGCAAGCATGCTGCCTTCCAGATGAAGTCAGTTTGAAAGTATGCACAAACTAAGACACTATTTTTGTAGTGCAGTGTTTGTATTATGAGCTGAGCCAATAGCCGAGGAAGTAAATGCTTACATTAAATAAGTCAAACAAAGAAAAAAGCTTTTAATCATAAGCACACTCATCTTGCTGACTGCTTCAAGTTTCAAATTCCTGTGCTGCCTGCAGATGTGAATACAGAAAACATTTTGCCTTTTTTTCATATCAATTGTACCTGAACTGTAACTGAATACTTTGGACAGTGTTTCTCCTCTGTACATCTAACACAAACTTTCAGTTGTTTTCATTAAGGCAAGAAAGAGTCAACACAGCAGCAGACACATCGTGTAGCGATTTACCTATGATTTTACAAGTGAAAAGACTAAAGTGGTTACTAGAATAGCTGTAGTTGAGGGGCCTAGGGTATAAAATAATTCTGTTTGCAGTTCGAATTTTCTCAATAGATTCAAACAGGATTAGATAAATCTATTAAAAATAAGCAAAAAGTACTGCAGTAGACTTAGCAATGAGTTTTTAGTGAATTAGCAGCCAGCTAGCACATCCTAGGCAACCACTTAAGCAGGAAATTTTTCTCTAAATGCAGCATAAACACTATTGTGTTCTCTGCATAGGATTTTCTATGGCAAGGAAAATAACTAAGCAAAGAGTCTTGTGACACCTATTAATACTAATGAAAATGAATTAAGAACTGGATTTACTAGCACTAAAATAGACATAAAGGCCTTTTGGTTAGCTGCACTCGGAAAATATTCAGTTACTGCACCTGGCGCTGACTGCCCAAACACCTGGCAATTTGCATACACAAGATTTGAGAGGTAAGCACCAGCATCCCATTACAATTAACTACAAAACACTGTATTTGGTAACATCTCTTTAGATATGTAGCTCTACTCCTTTAGATTACCAGAGGCTATGTGAAAGCCAGTATATCAGGCATTTTGAACCATGTCAGACAGGGCTGGCAAAATGAAGAGAGGCTTTAATTTAATTAACATATCAGCACCTGACAAAACAAAGGTGTGTCCAGGCTGAATCAACTTCATATGCTAAACCTTTAATTAAAATTAAATTAGTTTTTGCTAATTTTAAAATGGTGTGAAGCTGGCATTTAAAATATAGCAATCACTGAATGAAAAGGGCTGTGAAAGCAGCCTGAAAGTTTTCTGTCGAAACTTTGTAGAGTATAAAGGTCAAGCCTTATCTAGTTCTGCTTGTATGTGGCAGTCATTAGGAAGATTTAGGGTCTTTTCCATAGGAACATAGGGGAGTTTGGTTTCGGTTGGGAGTTTTGGGATTTGTTTGGTTTGGTTTGGTTTGGTTTTTTAATCCCAGTGAGAATGTGATTCAAGAAATGGCTCTTCTCACAGTATCAGCAACTCAGAGACACACTGATGCCTTAAGAAATTCATTAGCTATCTCTACACAACTAAGAGCAGATTCTAACCACTGGAAGGAAACCATTCTCAGCAAGCTAACACAAAACTACAATCTATTTCCACATTGTTTCTTGAAGAAAGGTAAAGGAGATTGAAATCAGTGAAGGTGGATACAACAAAATGGTTCCGGAAAGATTTCTGTATAAGAATAGAGTGAAAAATGAACAATAGCGGACCTTCCTTTTATGGCTGGACTCGATGATCTTAAAGGTCTATTCCAAACTGAATGATTCCATGATTCCTGCACTGCAAAACGTTGAGGCTTACAGGGTGCTTAAGGATAAAATCTTTTTCAGCAACACAACTGTTTGTGTTCAATTGCTATACACAATTCAGATTTAAGAATGTTAATAATTAATGAAATATCATAGCATAAAAGAATGCCCATTATGAAACTATAAAGAAAAAACAAAACAAAACCAAACCAGAAAAATATACCTAAAACCGATTCAAAAGTAGAGTCCTAGAAAGAATTTTATCCCATCACAACAAATATTATAGATACGTTAAAGTTACTTCTCGAATCTTGTCTTTGTTGGGTTATGTTGGACCTTACATGTAGGTAAGAATGGTGGGATTATTGGACCTTATATTGTCTTCACTTGATCTGAAGTATTTAGCCTATTTTCTTTCTTGTATATTTATGTAAAAGTAATTACTGGATCAATATTGGAAACATCAGATGGAGAATGAAAATGGTGATTTATATCTAGTCTGGCATAACACCAGCTTTTTCCTTGATAAGCTTCCTTAAAATGAAAACTGCAGACAAGTTAAAACTTCTCAGTACTGAAACACACAGTCACTGCTATCTCACTGAAGAAAGGTGTACTTTAAAAACACATTCCTTCTCTAAGCAATACAAATATATTCTTGGGAAAAAAAAAAAACAAACAATGAAATAAATCCTAATTCTCTGCCAAGGATTCAAGCAGAACCGCCACCCACCCCACTTCTCTGCCCTCCCCCTAAAAACCCAAACCACAAACAGAAAACCCACAAAACCTTTCACTTCTGAAAGAAAACCAAGTACAAATTGTTATTTAAGCAAACCAAACTGTTATTTAAGTGCCTCCCATGACCATACCAAATCAGGCTTTGGTTTGGGCACATTATTGTGGAAAGATATCTTGATTTCTAAACTAAGTATACATTGGAAATATGCACAAACAATCAGAATAAACTAATCCTGATTTAAGAAAACATCTCACACTGTGTAAAAGAAGAAAACTGTCCATCTTCCATTTCAATATCATTCTGCCTGGACATATGGATCAGAACTTATATAGTTCTGTATTTCCAGTGGCTTTTTAATTTATTCTATTAATGTCATCATTTACTGAAGTGCAAAGTGAGTACAAAAACCAACAAACCAACTTCTGTTTTCTTTTAAAACAGGTGCACATGAAATTGTGATTCAACAAAATATTAGGCTATAAATCTCCTCTTAGCAAAATCAAATCTATGGCATCTGCTCAGTCTAATTTATTCTTCCACTTGTTGGAGGAATTGGAGTTGGAGGAGGAACAGGTTCATTTTTTTCTGGAATTATTGTGTTGATCTGAAAGTTTGAAGCTAATTGTGCAAAGTGTTGCAGTAATTACTTTGGATTAACAGGGGTTTCAATCTGTCTGAGGTACATTAAGAAATAAATACTTGGATTTGCTTTAAAAATAACTGTAATTTTATTGCCTTACAGCAGGCTACCAGTTTAAACCTTTTCAGCACCTGCAGAGATAGTTCTATTTCTTCAAAAATGTAAATTTGAATTTTAAAACGTGTCCTGGGTTCAGCAGTAGCAGTCATTTTTTCTCCTTCTTAGTAGCTGGTGCAATGCTGTGTTTTTGACTTTTGGCCTGGGAACAGTGCTGATAACACCGATGTTTTCAGTTGTGGGTTAGTAATGTTTAGTCAGACCAAGGACTTTCTGAGCCTCATGCTCTGCCGGGGAGGGGGGAGCAAGTGAGCTGCGTGGCTAACTGGACTTAAACCACAACAGTTCTTTTTGGCGCCCAACGTCGGCACGAAGGGTTGAGATAACGACAGATCTGACCGGAGTGTGTCTAATCATATTTGTGATAAGCATTTATTGGTTTTGGATTAATAGTCACTCATCACAATGCTGATTTATTGGCTTTCAAAGTTGTTTCTCTTGATCTCACAGTTTCAGCATGCCGTACCTTACTTAGAGCCGGTATTTGCTGTGTTAGTGTTTATCAGGTGGGGCCCTTGGTCTAAGGTTCTTGTTTCATTGTACTTTATGGTAATGACTTGTAATATAATAGAATCATTGATCATGAAACTGATCTGGCTTGCGTTCCCAGTGTGGTCACCCCCTCTATGCTTTGGGAGGTATATAATATAAGTGCTTAGCAATTACACATCTTTTTTCTCCTTCTCGGGTGGTCAACCGGTGAAGGAGACATTCTCTTACCCTCCCAGCTCCCCCACCAGATCATTTACAGCATTGTTTGAGAGTTTTGAAGGTTTTGAATGGCCTTTAAGTACCCTTGAGACCTGTTTGCTGATTGTGATGGGGATTACCATGTTGACACACGTACAGAGTGTGTTTTGCCCACGACCATTTCATCTGGTCCCGAGAGTCAAACAGAATAGGGTTTGGGCCTTTTCTGGGATTAGATGACGATGTAGGAGGACCAAGAGATTTTTCTTGAGGCTGGACAGTCATGAGTGGCAGGGTGTGTAGGATAGTATGGGCAAGTATTTAGGCCAGTGGGCCCCTCCAGTGCTTTGGAACTTCACTGCTGAACAAGTGCAAAATACAGAAAAATTAGTAAAACACTTAAATGAGATGTGTTGTTATCCTGGTCATACCAGAGAGGGACAAATCATGGCAACGTGCTGGGGCTTGGCTTATGCTTACAGGGCATACAGTTCAACACTATCCTGCACCTTCAAAAGAAAAAAAATGTCCCTGGATCTGAGGACAAAGCAACAGACAGTGCAGCTACTCCTGCTCCAAGCACAGCAGCTACACCACCCCCAGCGACAAGTACAGCAGCTACTCAAACTTCGACCACAACCGACAGTGAAGCTAATCCAGCTCCAAGCACAGCAGCTACACCAGTCCCAGGGACAAGTACAGTCGCTACTCAAACTTCAGGCACAACAGACAGTGCAACTACTCTGGCTCCAAGCACAGCAGCTGCACCACCCTCAGCGATAGGTACAGTCGCTACTCAAACTTCAGTGACCAGTACAGCAGCTACCCAAACCACAGTGATAATCACTGCAGCTGAACCAGAGGACCAACTCATAACAGTATCGGTTGCCTCTGTACACAAGAGGAAAAGCAAAAAAGAGGCAAGAAAGGTCAAGCAAGATGAAGGAACAGTGTACTCACCACTCGGGACAGCATCTGATCAGGAGTCATCAACACATGATGAAGAAGTACAAGAAGAGGTGACTTCTCGACCTCGGACCTCAACCAAGCTACGGAATATGTGAAAAGATTTTACCCGTCAACCAGGGGAGCACATCATCACCTGGTTGCTCCGATGCTGGGACAATGGGGCTGACGGTCACGAACTAGAAGGTAGGGAAGCCAAGCAGCTGGGATCACTTGCTAAGGAAGGGGGAATTGATAAAGCAATTGCAAAAGAGAAACGGTCCCTCAGCCTTTGGAGGCGGCTCTTGGCAGCTGTGAAAGAAAGGTTCCCGTACAAGGATGATGTTACGAGTCGTTCGGCCAAGTGGACCACACTAGAGAAAGGCATCCAGTCTCTGAGGGAATCAGCCATCGTAGAGATGCTCTATCGCAGGCCAGATGCTGGGACTACATCCGTAGATCCAGATGAAGTCGAATGTACACGACCCATGTGGCGGAAATTTACACGGAGTGCACCATCATCATATGCCCACTCATTGGCAGCAGTAACTTGGAATGACATAGTACCACCAACAGTGGATGCAATGATTCGTCAACTCCGAGAGTTCGAAGACAATCTCACCCCTTCCATCATTTCAGCTGTGGAAAAATTGTCCCAGGAGTTCAAACAATTGAGAGACGATCTATCCGATCTCTCCAGCTCTCCTCGTGTACCAACCCATGTCTCGGCTATTAATAAAAGGCGTCCTACTGCTCGAGAGAGAAGATACAGGAGGTACACGCCACGGGCCACCCTATGGTTTTACCTGCGGGATCACGGAGAAGACATGAGAAGGTGGGATGGAAAACCTACCTCAGCTCTGGAGGAACGGGTGCGTGAATTGAAGAGGAGAGCGAAGGTTAAGGATGATCATCCCATGAAAGCTGCAGCTTCAGTCTCTGGTGAGCAGGTCCCCAGATGGAGTGGAAGAGCTGAGTTTACTCCAGCTCCTGTGATAAAGAATCCCTATCTAGAAGACGTACGTGACCAGTATTGTGATCACTATTAGAGGGGCCCTGCCTCCAGCCAGGTGGAGGTTGGGGACAATCAGATTTACTGGACTGTGTGGATCAGATGGCCTGGCACATCAGTCCCACAGAAGTATAAGG
>JANHGB010011965.1:0-25396 GCA_026283785.1 Coracopsis vasa | reverse complement strand
GGCGGCTCTTACCTGTCGGCCGGGCAGAGCCGCCGGCCCCAGCCCGCCGTACCGAGCCGACTGACCTGCCCTGGCAGCCGGAAGGCAGGAGACTATCCCGCCTCTCCCTTCCTCTTCCTCCTTCCCTTCCGCCTCTTGCCACCGCCCCGCTCCGCTCCTTTCCGCGGGCATGCGCGCCCGTCTCGCACATGCTCACTGCGCCCGCAGCGGGCGCGCACACTCTGCAGCGCTGCGGCTCCGCGCTGCACCTTCGGTGAGTACGGGCAGAGGTGTGTGGTGGCGAAGTAGCTTCTTCCGCGCGTGCGGAGGGAGCCGGAGGCAGCGGGGTCCGAGCGGGGCGTTGCGTGCCCGCGGCAAACCCGAAGTGTGAAACCGCTTTCCGCGGGTGTCGCTCCGGGAGGTGCGCGGAGCGAAGCGAATCGCTCGCTCCGCAACCCGTCCGGGGACGGCGGATGTGGGGAAGCCGCTTTCCGCGGGCGCGGAGCGTGGTGGCGTGTTTAGGGTCCTGCGTGCGGACTTGCGACCAAGAATAAGCAAGAGGTAGCGAATTGAAGCGCGGCGCAGCGTTAGGTTTTACTTTAAGCCCAGCTTCGTTTAGTAATGATTTAAAAAAGCCGAAGCGTGCGTTTAAATAAAATGAGTTAATGCTCTTTTTCGCGGTTGCTTATACGACGAAAACTCTGCACTGTGATTTATGCCGTTTAAGTAAACTTTTTTGAGTGTTAAATTATGCCTGAGTCCAGCGGATGGTCTCTGAAGGAAATTGTTCGTGTCTGGTTTTCAGACGTTTCAAATAATGATATATTCTGTTGTATAAAATGGTAATTGTTAAAATACATATGGTTAACCAATAAACAGTTTATTGGTTTACATCAAATATTAACAGAGATTTTGTTTAGCTTGGTATCAGATTCACACATCCCGCAGCGCCGGTAAAGGCGATGGCAGGAGGGGGTTATTGTTTAATATTTTTCATGAACTTTATTAATTTACTGATTTACTGAGGATTTTTATCTCTGCAATGCCACTCATAAAAGGGTTTTGCCCCTACTATATCGAGAAACCATGTCTAAATTCCTTCTGCATGTCTACATCTGTGTTTATTAGAGCGGTCTGGTCCTCAAAAGATGGCATATATTTAAACTAGATGTGCTAAGTCTAAATGAATGTTTCTCAGATCGTTTCATACATTTAGTGTTCGTTGTTTTGTCTTACTTGTTGCTACATGCAGCATAAATTCTTTCTCCTCATCCTTTTTGACATGAATAAACCATTTCTATTCTTTAAAAAAAGCTGAATTTTTACTTCTACTTTGAAATTCAAGGCATCATGTGGCCTCAAAAGTTACACATGCAGGCAGGGAAGACTGCCTTGAAAATAATCAGTGCTTGCAGGTTTGGAAACATTCCAGAAAATTTTTAAGTATGTTTTGAAAATTAACTTGAAATGCCACAGCAGCTGATAACTTGATTGAATTATTCTAACTTAGATATCTTAATTTAAAAAAAATAATAATGCATGATGCGAAATTAAATTGTGAGCTGTTGAGTCAAATTGTCCATGCAATTCTCATGCCTTTTCTCCTCCTCCAACCAACAGGTCAAAGCATTTGGCTAAATAGCAAGTGGTGTACTCTTTTGGGTTTAGACTCATCGATTTGTTGTGCTTTGCTTTGTTTAGCCTGCTCTCCTCGGCTCATTTTCATCTAAGATACTACATAGAGACTTGATTCCCATGACTCGCTAATCTTATCACCATTATTTGGTTGAAATGTTGGAAATGGGCTCCTATTTCAAATATCTTGCAGCCTTGGCAGTCTTAAATTTCATTAGAAAAGCTTCATTAGGGAGAAATAAAAATGTTATTGATTATTCCCCCTACATAAGCCCCATATTCAGCTATGCGATGTGTGCGGATACGCTTTGATTATACAAAAGAATTAAACTCAGGTATTCATATGAAGAACTTGATCTCAGAATGTCACTTAAAGAATCTTGTGTGTTGCTGTGGTGTTGTGCTTAGCTAGCTGATATGCTAAATTTTTCTGAAAATTGAATAATGTAACTATTAATCCTGCAATAATTAGTTGTATGTTTAACTTCAAGCCTGTAAGGCATCGTACTGAAGTCAGTGGTGCTGTATTTGGATGGCAGTGTATGTACATCCACACTGCTGACAAAGAAAGCAATTTTCTGCTGTCTTCTCAACTGTTATTTATGATGTGTAGTAGTAAAACAGCTATTTTGAAATCAGCTATAATTCTCTTCAGTAAGATTTGTTTCTTCTGTGCCAAATTTTGCAGTGGCCAGATGGTTTTAAGGTGTCTTCAGCTGGAGAACAAGCAAGAACAGTGCTGAAGACTAATTATTCCTTGCAGTAAATTCCTTCTGCAATAAATTCACAGGTTGTTAGACTTAATCTGTGGAAATGGTTGTTAAGATTGCCTGTGCAGTGAAAAATGTTCTTAAAATTTTGGGACAACTAGCAGAAGTTTCTTAGGATGAAAAGAAAATACATTTTAATTAATTTTGCCTGGCTAGGGTAACTCATATAAGGGACAAACTGTTAAATGAAGTTGCAAATTCCAATCCTTTTCAGAACCCATGGAACACTTCAGTTTTAATACGAAGATTTTAAATATATCTCGTAAGTTCATTTAGTAGATCAAGTAGGGAAATCTTGTACCGCCGTTTCCAATGTATAGTTACTGTATGCATGCGTATCATTTACAACAGTAGCCACTTGATTTGGTGTCATCTCCTGGAGTAACAGTGAGGTTCTTTTCATCAAATTCCACATTGTACCCAGGGGACAGAAAAATAGTTATAACAAGAAAGAACAAAAAACGTTCAGAGCTGTAAACAATGGCATGTACAAAAGTAAAGCCGTTCAGGTTTTACATAAATCCTCCTTTTCATGGCTTCATTTAGTGAAAGTACGAGATTTTTTTGAGTATATATCTCAAAACAACAACAACAACAACAAACCAACTAGTCAAACCTCTTGGCATAATATTCACTTTGGGAGAACTCAGCATATCTCTTTCCCTCCCTTTTCTACTGAAAAGCCAGAAAGACCATCCTGGCTGGGGCTGTTTGTTAAGAGCTCTCATCAGAAAACAATTGTTCTTGGCAGTCTAATTCTTAAAACAATACTTCATCTTTATTTGCAGATCTTAACTCAAGTAATGATGTTTAACAAACACCTTGTTTTAATCAGGTGAAGATAAGCCCCTCAATTAGGATGCAAATAATTGCTCATCTCAGTTGGGTCATTTGGGGCCTGGAGGTGTTGCCATTTGCAGGTAGATTTGTTTCTTCCAAGTGTTGAAGCTGGAGGGAGCAGAACGCGGGAATAGGAGTTTAGGACTCTGCAGTCATTGTGCAAAATATTTCTTTGCTCACGGCATACAAAACCTGATCCAGTTTCCTTCTTCACAGGCTCTTCAGTTGCTCTTGATTTACAGCTGCAAGAGGTGTGAGAGGAAAGTTGGATCCAAAATAGTGGTCACTGCATAGATGGTTCCAATGAGTGTGTCACAGAGAATATTTAATTAAAAATAGTCAAACCTCTTTTCATTCATTCTTTCTACTTGGACTTTAATTATGTATTTGAGTTATTTCAAAGGTGTGTAAAATGAGAGGAGAAAGACTACATGGGCATAATCCTTCCCATTTAAAATTATTTGTCCGAAGCTTCTTAAGTCCTAGCATTAGGAGTCATATATAAACATGTTTGTTTAACATCAGCGTTATCTGTTAGATTGTACATGGTTCATTAACATGGAGAGAATACTTTTTGTTTAATAGTGTGTGGGAGCTGCCAGAGGTCAGAGGAGGTTGTTTGCCTGAAGTCGAGATGGCATCTTGGCTTTGCTCTTATTCTGTTTGTCACCTCTGCTGTGTCTGGGAAATACTTCATTAGTGCCGTGCTAAGGTATTTTCCCTTGTGTTTATGTACAGAGGCTCTGTGGAAAGCCAGAAGTCTGCTCCAGGGTTGCGGTAAGGTTTATGGGGAATTTTAAGGAAGGCTTGCTGTAATTTGTGGAGGATTGTTTTAGTTGGGGTTCGATTAGAAAAAGCGGCTTGGACAGGGAGGGGCCGCCGGGGGGAGGGGAGGCCCAGAGGTTGTTGTGCCCACAAAATGTGTGGCTGTAAATTGTGGTATTTTACAGCATCAGGCAGTTGGGGGTTCGATGGCTTGGGGAGTTCAGAGCATTTTGTGTGCAAGTGAATAATGTTTTGTTGGTGTGGCTAGGTCACTGTTGGATTCAAAACAGCTGTATCTGGTGGTGATGATGAACTGAGTGAGGCTCAAGAGCAGGGATGGCACCTCCATCCACAGGGATGGAGCAGGAACAGGCCCTTCGTCTTGACCAAGCTTGCGGGCTGCTATCCACTCTTTCTCTCGTTGATTAGAAACGTGCTTGGATATATCAGGGCCACTGGAAATACCTTAAGGAGAAGTAACCACAGCCTCAATTTGAAAAGGTTACTTAAAATGTTTTAATATGGTTTATGTATACAAGCTAGTAGCCACGCACTGCACGCAGCATTGACGGAGAGATATGCATGTACACAGGCATACACAATTCCATTATTTACTTGAGCTTCTTGAAAATGTTTCTGAACGTCTCTGAAAAGTCAGTGAATTTCTCCAGCCTGATTTGGATGGTGGGAGCTGTTCAGGCTTTTTTTGCTTTGGAGGGAGAAGATAATTTAGATTTCTAATAGAAAAGAAATAGAAAATTAACTTCAATGTTTTTTCTCAAGCAAAGACCCCCAGTAGATAGTAACCAAAAGGCATTGAATAAAACGAGCATTACTGTAGAGATCAAAGTAGCTGTGGAAGTTGCAATGTGAATGAAGCATACCACAAATGTGCACTTTTTAAAAAGCATAACAGTAAAAATAGAAGGGATTTAAAAAAAATATACTGAAGTTCTGTGTTGATTATAAGTTGTAACTGAAGGACACTGAAGGCCTGGATATTGTTTCGAATAAGCCAGCAAAACAGCCATTTCTAAAAAAAAATATAGTAGGCTCCCTCAGAAGATTGGAGAGCGAGGACAAAAATAAGGGTTACACTGGGGGGGAATGTCTGGTGTAGGGTTTTTTTCTTTCGAATTTTTTCAACAAGTACTTACTCTGTTCTGTATTTTTAAGAAATTATGTGGACAGCAGTTTTGTTTCTTTACCAAGGCAGTGAAAACACCAAGAATCTTTTTTATAATTTGGAAAGAATGTCAAAAGAATGAAGTAGTTAAACCTTAAGTGTATTAGATCATACGCCTTAAATGCATAAATAAGCATAACTGCAATCACAGAAACCAATGTTAAAACCACCAGGAAAACTCACCCACAAACCCTAATGACTTCAAGGGAATGACCTCAGCCATTGTGAAATTTGTGCCTATTTGTTGACTGACATTTTTTTTGTAGAAGCAGAATGCGTGTTTCGTTGGGGTGTGGGATTTTGTTGTTTGAAAGAGTGCTGGGGTTTTCCTGTTGCTGCCAGGTTTGAATACAAAGAGTGAAAATGGGATTGAGGCCAGGAAAGCCTGAATATGAGTTGGGCCTTAGCAATTTGAAAAGCAGGTGAAGGGTTTGTTATTGATAGACAGAGACTGGTAGAAATGGATTGAAGTTTGTTGTTCAGATATTAGAAACTTCCTTGATGATAGCCCATTTCTAACTTATTCCCAGCTAGTTTCCTTTTAAGGAAATGAAGGTTTAAAGTGTTTGGTTACTAACCTGAGATTTCTTCACGTCTGTGTCTTTGCGTGAGTGCTACATGAAATGTCATTCATCTCCCCTCCGCTTTTTGGAGAGGAAATTTATGCACAGTAGAAGCTCAACTTGCCTTTGCTGCAACGTCACTTAATAATTCAGGGAAATGGAAGTCTTGAATTATTTCAACAATAGTAGACTTCTTTGGGAATGTCTTTAAATAAACAAGTGCTACAGACTATAAGCCGGGTCAGAGCTAAGTCACCCTGCAGACAGGGTTTCTCTCTGCTGCCGATTCCTGGCAATGGGCTCCTGCTTTTCTGGGTTGCAGTAATTAAAGAAGGTCCAAATCTAATTGCCCCTTAGATGTGCAGAAAGGTTTAAGAAAATGGGTAATTTTCTGCTCTGTGATGCCTAACTCTAGGCGTTCGGTATTGTGGTGCAGAAATTTTCATTTGCCATCCCTGCTTTTGAGAAAGAAAACAGCCCAGCTAAATAAATAAATAAAATCCTAAACAAAAAGAAGAATTTAATACTAGTCAGCCCAGATAGTAACTAGTTAACCAACAGAGGGTTGATGTGCCTCTCTCTGGGCAGACTTCACAGAGAAACTCAACCAGAGTAGGAAAGCCTGGTACTTCCAAACAAAGACAAGGAGATGTGGGGAAAAATTCTTAAACTCAGCAAATGTCTTCAAAACTGGAAATGCCTCCAGGATTACTCAGGCACCCACAAGAAACCATGAGGGGAAAGTGGGGCAGGCATCTGAAACTTTTTTGTTTTTAAATAGGTTGAGTAAGCAAAGCAATCTGGGGCCCCAGTTATTTACAACTTAGTCTGTGCACCATGCAGAGACTCATCAGCTGTCTTAAAGGCAAGTTTTGTATCTATTGCAAATGGTGTCTATCGATGACACATTTGATTCAGCTTTTTGCTGTGTAATTGTCCTACAGCTACTGTGAAAGAACTTTGATCAGTTTTGCATATAGATCTGTATCACCAGTTTTGATTCCCTTTGCAACTGCTTTTCCGTGCTCAATTACCATCTTTAGAGTTGAATTGTAACTATCTGACAATTCTTTGATTGCAAGTCAAGTCAAAATGTATTTACAAAATACTTTCCTTTCAGTAAATGTTGACAATGTGTACTTTAGTTTTGTAAGCTATGCAAATTTATTTTTTTCCCATTTCTGTGGCTGAAACAACTCAAAATCTTGTTTAGAATTGAGCAATACTTTTTCTTTGAAATAGAGATAGTTTTCTTCACCCTTAAACTAAAAAGCACGATTTTTTATGAAACATGACATTTTTATAAGTAAAACATTTGAATGTTATAATTGCTGTGTCCAAATTTTCCCTTTTTCAGTAGGCTAACTTCATTATTTGGATTTATAAAAGTGTGGGTTTTGCTAGCTTACATTTGGTAAGTGCTATGTTGATGCTACTGCTTTCCACTGAAATAAAAGAGTTAGTTAATGCTTGTAGCAAAGTAGATAAATTTTCCCCTTGCTTGTGTTTAAGTGGGATAAGTATATTAGGTTCAGTCCTGCTGCCATTGCAGTTCCTAATCATTTCACTCTCTTACTGAGAGGGAGCAGTTTTAAATCTTGTGTACTCGTTGCCCAAGTGCATAAAAAACCCCAAGATTTCTTAAAATCACATTGTAACTGCTGTCAGTACAAGTCCAACTGACCGCTTCAGTGCCTGAGCCTTGCAAAACAGGAGCAGGAGTCACTGTCTTTCTGTGCTATCCACACTTACAGGTCTGATCTGCAACTCGGCAAAGGTTTTCAGCAGCAGTTGGCAAAAGCTAACAAATACAAACGGGGTGTGAAGCGAGAACAGGTCCCTGAGAGGGAGGTACCACAGCCCGTGTGGTAACAGTGGACGTAACCTCCTGCACAGAAAGACCTTTGCCATGATATGACTTAGTACTTGATACAACGTCTCTTCTAACCAAATAATCTCAAGTGTGTTGGTGGAGTTAGGTGTGTAGCGGGGAAATAAGGCAGGCACTGATTTTCTTTTCAGTTATTGAAATAACATTATCAATATCCTCATTTTCTTTAACCTTGGTAGCCCATTGTGTAAATATCTACTTTAGAGGAATCTTGCTTTTAATAAAACTCAGTTGTCTCTGAATAAAAGGCAAGCTTAGGTCTGTGACCTAAAATACGTAATCGTTCAGCAATGCTGTAAATGTGTGTAACCCTGTACAAGGCAATATAAGATATCTTCTGTGTTAAAACTTTGACAGACTTTTGCTTTCTCTCCTTAAAATTGCCCTCTTCAGTATCTCTGCACCTGAAAAATTTAAGTTGTGATTTGAAAGAAGGCATATTCTGCTTATTACATATGACTTCATTTTGTTTGTTTGGCAACCATCCTTCCTGTTCACTGCAGGGGGTGAATGTAAATTGTGGAAGAGAAATGGATGGGGAGGGGGACTAAGGAAGCCAAATATTTTACAGAAGACTGAATCTTCTGTAAAATATTTGAGATGCAGCAAAACTTCTGGGCTAGATTAGTTTTGAAACACCACTTATGCCCCCCTGCAAAGTATGGGTGGGGAAAAATGCTTGATTTTGAATTGAAAAGAATAAAGGATGCTGCTGCTAAAAGTCAGATGCATTGATGTTAGAGCTTGGTGTTTTACTTCTTAAAGCCCAGTGCTTCTCCTTCCCCCAGTCCCCACTGCCACAAATCAGGATTATTCAATCACAACAGTGGTTTAACCATATCTGTGGTGTAGCAGGATGGTTGCTTAACGATGCACAGAAGCATTGTGCCCTGGTTTAGTACAGGAAGTGGAAAATGATTATTGTTTTGAACTTGAACTTTGTGAGCAGACAGAAGATAATTATCAGAGCTGGAACTCCCCCGGGAGAACTGGGGGAGTGATGCACTGTACTTGTAGGAAGCACTGTGGGATCTTAAATATCTAGTAGTGTTTAACGCTTTGGTTTTACATTTCTGCTTTTTAATTGATCTTCCTCCACTCCTCAGGGAGTGCCAGGGAAAACCCTGGCAAATGGAGGAAGAAACAATTGCATGTAGACTTCATGTATTGTATTTGCTGATAGACACCCTACTGCCATTCCTTTGCTGGTGGGGCAGGACTCTTAAATTTCTGTCTTGGTCCTGGTGTTACTTTCACTTGTAAAATGAACTCTTTTCACTGCCCGGATTACCTATATATATATTATGGACCTATTACAACATGGAAAATTGACTTAATTGGTGATTAAGAGCACATAATCGTATGTGAAGCCATTTAATCAGAAGCTGTAAGCCACTTGTGTAGTATTTATTATAAACTGTAGTAGTTTTTCTGCCTTATTAAGTAGAAAACCCCACTGAAATGACACGAAGTCTGCACAGTTGTGAAGTTACCATTTTGAATATCAACTTTTTCATAACATATGAGTATTAAAATATCACTGACCACTTTCTAGAAAAAAAAAAGGCAAAAGGCAAAGCTCTGCCTTCACTGGATGTTTTGCTGTATTCCAGTGGCCTGTAACTTCAGCAAACTACCTGCATTTTTCTGTTTGGTTTGGTTTTTTTTCTCTACTTTGGCTGCTAGTTCTTCAAGCTCTTCAACAAAAAATAGTCAGTGCAAAACTTCATCTTTTTTGCAGACTGCGGCATCTTCTGTAGATTTTTTTAAATACTGTTCCCTATTAAGTTAGATAATTACTGATGGGAAAAGAGTTTTTGCTAATTTATTGAAGGTGATACTTCTACCTATGGCAGGTACATAGGC
Source organism: Coracopsis vasa (assembly GCA_026283785.1). Classification (NCBI taxonomy): domain Eukaryota; kingdom Metazoa; phylum Chordata; class Aves; order Psittaciformes; family Psittacidae; genus Coracopsis; species Coracopsis vasa. Next base: position 15,901 of record JANHGB010011965.1, on the reverse strand, counting down.
TTTTTTTTTTTTGTTCTCAGAAAATAATAATTCCTTGTTTTAAAAATATAATTAAAATTCTAAAGTAAAATTACATTAATTTTTGAAGTAAAAGTAAATATGCGCTCTTTATGATAATGCTTCCTTGATGAAGTTAACAAGACTATGTAATTTTACATTAACACAGTTGTGGGATTCTTTTTTGTGGTGAAGTTTTAAAAGTAGTAAAATTAAGTCATTTTAAAAGAAAATTGTGTGATGATTTATTGTAGCAGAGTAAGGGAAATTCCTCTAGAGATTTTAATATCTTCCACCTGGTATAGAAATGAAAAGAAAGTATTTTGTAGCCGATGACTAATTTGTCACTAATACCCAGGGGTTCCTTCATTACAATGCAAAGATGTCAGTTTTAAGAGAAACGTACAGTGAAAAAAACCCAGTGCAACTTCCTGTTGCAGACACTTACAAAAAGGAGAAAAATAAAGGTCTGGAAAGCAGCTGAAGTGGTGTGAAGAAAGGCTCTAAAGCTATCAATCAGGGCAAAATGGTTGAAGAAGGATTTTACCTGCAGGCTTCAGTGGAATTCATTAGGACATGTTCGAGGAGGAAAGTCACTTGATACGACTCCAGAGGAGGAGCTCTGACATGCAGTAATACCCAGGCTGATGTTCAGTTCTCCAAGCTGCACGTACTGCATCCTTGTAATTGTTTGAGTAGGAACTGTTTGTTAAAAACAGTCGCATTCTGCTTACTGCTGGCTTTTTTACTTTATCACAGTGTTAAGTGAATCTGGTCCAAGACTTACAGTTCAGATTAAAATGCTGCTAGAGAACATCTGCAGCTACTGACAGCTCAAAGCCGACACCAAAGATCACAGTGTCGCTGCCACATCAGTGTCTCAACAAGTCATTTTTCCCAGCAGAGAATTATTCCAGTCTCCAGACACTTGCATAGTGTCATCACTTTGCATTTTCTGCAATAACAAGATTTTGACTCTGCTTATGTCCTTCCAGTACTGCGATTTCCAACAGCTCAGTACGCAGAGGGGGACCATCAGCCGTCACAATGTCAAGAGAGAGTTTTGATCTCCATTCCTCAAAAACCAGTTCTGGCCTCATGTCACATTTGAATAGGCACAGTAAAACATGAGCATGAATACTAGGTAGAGGATATCTGCTTATGACCAGCTTCAGAGTTTGAAATAGGTGATTGGCAATAGCAGCAAAGTGTCAGTCTGTGGCAGCAGAATATCTGCAAGCAGCCTCTGTTGTTCACTTTATGGGTGCAAGAATCACAGCAACTAGTTTCCAGTGGAGGAGTGGATGCTCTCTGATGAAGCAGATATCACCAGCCTGTACCTCTCCAGCAGTCAAGCTTCTTGAGGTCTTTCCGGTTTACTCTTCACCTACTTTTTAGTACAACCCAAAATGTCACGCATTAGCAGTGTATGTCTATGACAGAAGTAATGATTCAGTGCTAGGACTGCAGTGATGTTAGAGGTTTGGGAGGAAGTAGCCAGTACTGCACCAAACAATGAACATGTTAGAAACAAGCTGCCTGACAACACTGTGGTAAAAGTGTTTGTTTAGAAGGCATGTCCTGCAGACTCCAGGCCATGTTAACACAGTTCTGTTTCTTGGTAGAAAGTAAGATTGAGTCTCAGCCATTCTGCAGTTAGTTGGAGAAAAGGAAGATTTTATGTTCTGTCAGAAGATTATTATTGGAAAGGAAATTTATTGGTTTTGCTGTTTCTTTCAGTTTCAGTGTATTCTTCAGAGCACTGAGGTGAATAAGGAACATTTTTGTACGTGTGGTGGGTTGACCTGTGATGGCGGCCAGACATCCACCCAGCTCCTTTCCCACTCCCCTCCTGAGCAGGCTGAGGGAGAAGATAAGATGAAAAACCTCATGGGTCAAGATAAAGACAGGGAGATAGCTTGCCAATTACCATCACAAGCAAAACAGACTTGGGGAAGATTAATTTATTGCCAATTAAAACAGTGTTGGATGTTGAGAAACAAAGCCAAGAATTAAAACAACTCTGCCGGCCCTCTTTTCTCAGGTTCAGCTTTGCTGCTTCATTCCCAGTTCCTCTACTTCCCTCGGAGCGGCGTGAGGAATAGGGGACTGCAGCCATTTTGTAACGTCTCCTTTCTACCAGTTCTTCCTCCTTCTCACACTTCTCCCCTGCTCCAGTGTGGGCTCCCTTTGGGTTCCTGTCACAACCGCCTGCAGCCTGATCTCAGGAGCTGCGGCGCCCGGAGCGCCCCCTTCCCGCCTTCCCCTCAGGCCTTCATCCCGACCTCGCAGGGCTGTTTCTCTCACGTTTTTCCTTATCACTGTGCCAAACTTTGCCCTTTCACAGAGGCGCCACGAGCTTCTCCATCGGGCTCAGCCAGGTCCTGCTGTGGGTCTGTGGCGGAGCCGGCTGGAACCGGCACAGGGCAGCCCCTCACAAAAGGCCCCTGCAGCCCCCCTGCCAGTGTCTGGGCACAGACACCCAGTACAGGATGACAAAAGCAGCACGTTATTAATTCATATTGGAGTGGGATCTGGAGTGATTGCACATCCTGTCCCATGGGAATTGCTGGCGGTTTTGGAGTGATTTGCAACAGGGAAGGAAAGGGAAGTGTGACACAAATGGTGAACCTTGCTTATCCCGCCTCCCACCTGAGGTAAGAGGCAAGTAAATAAGGAGCAGTCCTGGCTGGTAAAAGCTAAAATGGGATCCACCTTTTCGAAAGTCTCTGAGTTGATGCAGAAAGGCTATTGGGGCATCTTGTGGGCACAAATGATCCTGCACAGAATACTGAATTTGTGCTTTACTGATGTTTAAGAATTGATTTTTTTAGAGAGCAATCTAAATGCACTTGTAACGTGCTGGCTGTTGAAATGTGTTGTCATTTTTAAATGACTGCCTGAGCTACGGACACGTTTTTTTCCATGTTCAGGATCTTGTATTTGCTAGATCTGTTTTTTTTAGAGTGTTTTGATTTAAAGTTGCTTGTAATCCTGTAACTGCTCTGAAGATGGGAAAGGCTACTGTACAGGACCTGTGCTCCCCGTGTCTCCAGAGACCGAGCCTTTTTAAACATGTTGGTTTTTTTGCATGTGTTCTATTAATATTCATATCAAGAGTGTAGGAACAGGTGAGATGGTCTTTCCATCAAATGGTGGCCATCATCTGATTTTAATTTTGTGCCCAAGGCTTAAAAAACATTTAAAATTTTCTTCAGCAGTTGGGCTTCAGGGCTTTTAAAGCCATTAACCTGGAGCTTGCATGGCGTCGTTCTTCTACCCGATTTACGCTACAAAGGAAGATATGTGTTCAGTTCCTTATGATCCGTGCCTGATGGCTGATGGAGGCTCTGTGCCAAGGAAGAGACTGTGGTGCACAGGGAAGAGGTTGTCTGAGGACGGCAAAGGGTTCTGCTGTTCTCAGTGGATGTAAGTTTACTTTGAGAGGGATCTTGCCACTTGTACCTGCTAACAAGGTGGTGAGTAAAGATGACTACACAGTGCTAGTGTTATCACACGTAGTAATGCGCCAGATGCTCTGTTGGCAAACTAACATTTTGTGGAGCTTCTTTTGTCTTCTCAAGAGAGCCTTAAATTTATGAGTTTTGTTCTGGGAAGCAAGTTAGAAAAATCATTTGAACAGCAGTCAGCTCAGGAGAGAGCTCTATGTAAGCATTTTTTATGCTTAAGCTGACAAGCCGAAGTCTTGCCCCAAAATATTGTCTGCTGCTCTACAAAGAAACTGTAAGTCTTTCATTAATCATTTAGTGATCCTTTAACTATATGGTAAACAAAACCCACCAGGCCTGTGTTGTCCTGCTTGCAGCCAATTCTCTTTTGCTCCACACCTCATGCAGAACTTGGTTTGAAACCCAATCTAGCGAGGTGCTGCCTCCCCCAGCAGACATACTATTAATGGCCCCAGATGTCTCCTTAATGAAGGGGTTTTGTTGTGCCAACGTGATGCTCTCTGTCCTTCCTCAAGTGGATGCTGTGTTGATGCAGATAGCATTACCAAAAGAAGTAGTACGGAATCCGCAATCTTGTGGTCCCTGGAACTTAAAGTTCTGTAATTATTCTTGGCATGTACTCTTAAAGGTTAGTGCATACCGTGCTTATTTCAGAGTCACTGAAAATCAAGCCCTGAGTTGTGTCATGGTTTGGTTTTGGGGTTTTTTTTAGTGCTTCATGGTTTTTTTTGTAGTGCTTCAAACAATTGATACATTCTTGTGACCTTTGGAAGTACAGCTTGGATTGTAATCCACAAATCAGATGTTAGTAAAGAAGAAATAGCTAGGATGTGACTTGTGGAGGCATTTTCAGATGGTCCCCGACAATGAACAGTGAAGTGCTTAGAATTGGAGTATTACTTATGCAAAAGGGAAGTTGAAGTTTAGTTGCCAAAATCTGACTACTTCAACTCGCAAGTTGACTGAATATAGGTATGCTTTGCCTTGAAGTTTCAGCCTAGGAGTTGCACAGCAGTTCCTGACACTGTAAATTTGAAGATTTCCAGGCTCACTTAAGTGCTGTCAACCAAAGCTTGTGTTCAGTCTTAAGCATTTTTCACTTCAGTTAGGAGGGCCTGAAATAATCAGTCCTTGGAAGGAAGTTGTGTTATCCTGACATGCATTTAAAAGAAATATTTTTCCCAGGTTGCAAATGCTCAAAATACACTGCTCAAATTTGTTCTGCTGAATGTTAACTTACAGTGGTGAAGGTAAGTGACTTTAAAGGTAATTTTCATGTTTAATTAGTTGTATGCATGGTTCATATGTTTTTTATTCTCATTCCAATTTCTTGCCAGCCTTGTATTTTTATACTGCTGTGAATCTGTGAGTTGTATTTTGAAGCAATACTTGTGGAATGGCCACCAGCTCTCATCTTTCATGGACATACTAAGTGCGTTTTTGAACTGAGGATTTCAACTCTCTAGAAACTGACAAGTCAGATATTTTATATTTTTATATACAAAAGAGATCCGATCCAGTTGTCTGTAACAATGTGTGTAATCTCAGAAGACTAAAACCCTATGTTTATCCCTTATAAAGCTCTTCAGAAAAAAAATTGTATGGAGGAAAGAACCTGCCAAGCTTTCTTCTGCTTAAAAATGCTTACAAGTACCCTGCTGCCAGCCACTATGTTCACTGATAACTAAACACCAGTTCACAATCTCCCACCAATTCCTAAATACTGTTTAATTTTCTAGTTATCTAGTGGAGCTTTTTGGCTCTGTTTTTAAGTGCAGTAGATGACTGCCAAGGTATATATGACTTGAAGTAAACCCCCAAAGTAGTTTGATACCCCTGCAAATAGGACAGTGCTGCAAATACCTAAAGTAGATGTCAGGATAAAAATTACTGACTCAAAGTCTGCACATAACTGTAGTTTATGGCTTAGGTGGGGTGGGCATGGTGCTCAAAGACATGTTAAATTAATCTGTTTGTCAGCTAACATTAAAGTAGTAAAAGTGGTGCCAACTTCAACTGTATTGGAGTGTTTAATTGTAATCCTGTGTTTACAGGGAAGTACAGGTAGCTGTCACCTAAGCAGTGGAGTAATTTGGGCAGATTGTCTTACTTGGCATTAGAACTACAGTCACCCTGCAAGCAGTGGGACCTTCCTTACAGCAGTCGTGTTGATAGATTGCAGGTATGGTTTCAAGACTGGATTAAGCTGACTAAGAGCTCTGTTAACATTAAAAGAAGTGGCTTCCTCAGCTTGACTGCGTGTTCCTGTCTTCTCCTCTCTGTTGGTGCTATTGGACATGCTACAATCATCTTGCTGATCCAGCTGAGAAGAAAAGCAGAAAAAAGATCAGTTGCTTGGTCTGACTGTAAACAGACTTGTGCCACTGCAGGAGTCTTGCAGAAGCTTGTGGCTGGGCTGGGGAGAGGACAGGGTTACATCTTTGGTCAGTACTAAGGTCTTTGATTACAATCATTTGAAGCTAATCAAATCCTGAGACAGATGATGATACAGTTGTGGGATTACCCTTGATAATTGAACTTCCAGGCAACAGTTTAAAAAGTGTAGTCAACTTAGTTGTTGAGGGTTAATTGACTTGATGCTTTAGTTCAGGGATTTTTTCATGTTACCTCTTTTATTTGTGCACTTAATATATAAAACTCATACCCTTATCTGGCTTGGACTTCCAACAGCATGTGCCAAGTCCTGTCCTGCACCTTCACCTGGTTCCCAAGGGCACTTTTAGGTAGGTATTTTTGAAATGTGCATCTTAAGCACATTCCAGAGGAGATTCAGAGTAAAATGTCAAGTTTTCTACTACTTTCTTTTAAGACAGCCAGAGAACCTGGAGAATAATCATGGTTGTGCATTGAATGATAAAAGCACTTCTCCCAGTCGTAGGAAGCCCATGATGATTTCCTCCAAGTGCAAGCTCTGTGTGACATCCTCAGTGGATAAAAGTAACACAACAATCCTGATTTCATCCCTATTTGGAATTCTGTCAGAAGTGACTTGCCCAAAATGTTAACACCAAGTTAGCAGGACAGTGTTGAGAATCGAGAATCCTTAATTTCTGGGTTTATGAATTCATCAGTACACTGGCTATTTAAAGACCTTACTGAAATGAGCTATACTAATCCCAAATTTTTGGTTACAATTTGTACAATTTGGAAATTATATTTTAAAGTAGCATTAACTCTCCCTTCAAGGGGGGGTGGTAAGACTGACTGACTAGCTATTCTCATTACTGAATGTAGGTTACATATATACAAGAAAAACTTTGCTCTGACAAAAGCATATTATATCTTGGCTCTTAGTGCTAACCAGCTCAACTTTAATTTCACAGCTTGCTGCGAACAGCTGCCTTACTAGGACAGTACTCATAATAAATGAAATTTCACAAAAAAAGAAAAATGAAAATTTCGTTCCAGCTGGATTGAAAAGCAGTTGGAGCATTTCTATCCTGCATATAAAGCTGCCATCCACATAAGCATTTCAAATTACTTTTTCATTTTTAATAATCAGGATCAGACCTTTTCTTATTATTGAGGCAAATGCAAGATATTAGAAACATACAATTTCATTCAAAGTCCATTATATATTGAATCCTGTCCAAAGCTAAGCAGTTGAAGTGTTTTGGGAGAAACTCACCTTTTAGTTTCAGGTTTTCAGGTTTTTGACAACCTACTTGGAAAAGACCCCTGAAATGAGCAGGCTGCTCTGGTGCCGCTTAGTAGTGCTCAGAGGGACATTAGTTGCTAGTTAGGTTGCTCTTGAAGCTGTTGCTTGTGTATTGTTGAAAGCCCTGCAGCTGATGAGGGCTTGCCCGGACTACCAACAGGAATCTCAGTTGAATTATCACACAGCCTCTCTGCACATGGAAGAAATTAGTTCTCATAGCCACAAACAGAATGAATGCTTTGTACTTAGTACCATAATGTTAGTTCACACTGAAATACAGTGCCAGTAACCAACTCCTTTACCAATAAATTCACAGTTCTAATAACCATCTGTTTTTACAGCATCCTGATCCCAAAGGATCAAAGAAACATTGATTTATTTAGTTTTGGGTCCCATTCCCTGTTGTTCTCGCTCCTTCCCCTTGCTCCACATGAGCTCAAAAGAGCTGTATATGAGATGAAACCCAACTGTTGTTGTATAGTCCACAGCAGGGAGGGACACTTCACAAAACCACAGAAAAGAACATTTTAGCCAGTAGAAATGACAGGAAGTGTTGTGGGCAGACAGAACACAAACACTAGAGCCTGCTTTGACCAAAAGTCTGTATCAACCTGTCTAAACTGCTGTAAAGTTCTGTACTGATGATAAATGGATTGAAAGCTTAGAAATTCAACATCTCTGCTGTTGTATAGAAAAATTTGAGACAGCGATGATCTTTCCAAAACCTGATTTAGGATGCAACAAACAGTGTTAGTTCCAGACAGTGAAGCTGAGAAGTGTTGATAAGAGTGTCTGAGGAAGCACGTAGTCATTAGTCTGTAGAGGTGCCAGCAACAGAAGGGTTTTATCCTTCAGTTAGGAAAAGGTGAATAATGCTCAAAAGGAGCATTACTGCTGAGCTATTGGTAATGTGATCATGTCACCAGACCTTGGTAAAGGCCCCTTGTCCTATGGCAAGCATGTGCTAAGATGTCACGTAATGTAAGTAGTAAGTAGTCCTGGGGGGCTGTTTGAAAACCCTCAAGGTATAAATCCTGAGTTGTAGGGCTGGTTGATGTTCCTTATCAAAAGACCAATCTAATACAAGAAGGTTTCTGAAAACTTGAGTTGACAAAACCATTTGGCAAGCAGTACTGAAATTACTTTACAAAAAGGTGGTTTATGGTTCAGACAGTATTTGGTGGCAATTGTATTACAGCAGCAAATAGAGATCCCAGTCCCACTCTGTATGTAGGCACAACTAAAGTACTTCTTGCCTCAGAGTATTTATTTCTCATGGCCAGTGAAAAATATGTGGAAAACCAGCATGGACACAAGATACAAATTGCCATGACCAGGTCATTATTTTGTTAGGAAGTAAACCAAATATTTGAGTTTTGCCTCTGAATTACACAGCTTAGGGAAAGCTCAGTAATTCTTAATGGCTGAACACTATTTCTAAGCCTAGAAATCCTGCTTCTGATTTTAAAAGCTTTTTAAAAGAAGAACCTGTGGCTGAGTAGCTGCAACTTTCACTGTTTTCAATGTCTTTCAATCCCATCTTAGACCAGTGTAATGAAATAGTTATTGGTTGTATGAAGGTTGGAGGGTCTATCAGAACTGGCAGTTGTTCAGGGAAAAAGAAATCGATACACTGAACAAAACCCCTGTCAGCATTGGGGAGAATTCTTTTCTGGCATAATTCTTACTTCAATATATTTATGCTGTTAAAGTTGTCACCTGCAGCTTTGTTTGCTTGTTTATTGTTACCTAGGGTCTGTAAAGTAGAGATTGCAGCCAATACTTGAAGCAGAAGAGTCAGAAAGTGTTGTGGGGAGAGAGGGAAAGATGACATGTTTCTGTGTTCAAGAACATGTTTCTTAGGGGCTCTTATGAAAAGGTCCAAAACCATCTTTTTGCAAAAATATCGCTACTCTGTGTTTTTGTAGACGGGAATTGGCTGAATTATGTCCATTTGCCTGTTCCTAGATAGAGAATATATGTTGGAAATACTTAAAAATTAGAATGATTGAATATCTAAAACTGTTCCCAAGTGTAATAGTTCTCCCACATCCAACATACAGTGCAAACCTGGTTTTGACATTTGATCTATACTGTTCATAGGTCTTTTATATACGCAGAGGGATTTACTGCTTTGTAATCAAGCTGCTGAAGAAAAACGTTGTCCTCCTATTCACTAGGGATGACTGTAACAAATTAAAATGTTTTTCCATTAGCCTTTTCTAATTAGCTGAACCACTTAGAATTACTTTGGACTTTGCCCTTGTCTGACCTCGTCACCTTTGCTCAAATGTTTCTGCTTCCAGGAGTGCAATGGTGGGTTCTAGAGCCTTACTCTGTGGCTGAAGTTACAATTCATCTCAGGCTGGAAACAGAATACCAAGGTGGATCCCATTCGGAGTTAAAAGAAATACTTAGTTTTAAAAGCCTAATGCATTGCCTAACTTGCAGGTGATCTCTGGCACAATAGATTGCTGTTAGTGTTAGGAGCTGATCGCAGCCTGAGTGCATACAGATATTTCAGTAAGACTGCATGCAGATGAAGACAGGTTGTTTTGGGTTTAGGTTTTTTTTTTGCTTTTATTGGTCCTGTGAGGTTCTGTGCCAATAATGGCTTTACCAGCTTGTGCTCAGAACTGTAGAGTTGAAACAACCAAATCTCTGAGGCTTGTCTGAGCACAGAAGTACATTTAAACTAGTATATATGAAGTTCTCTCTCATTATCCTGCTTGTTAAATGCAACCAGAATTACATTGATTTACAAAGCAAACTGCAGGTTTAAAACTGCTGTTCTGTCAAACGTACAACTCTTGTTTTATAACTGACAGCGCCCAAGTGTTAAATGCTTACACATTAATCAGCTGTGCTAACGTAAAAAAAACATGACAAGTTATTAGACAGTATGTATGTAGTTCAGCTCTGGATTGTCATTTTTAGTTATGATAGGAATGGAAGGACTGGTTTTCTTACTGAGTTCCCACATCTTGTGCCCTCCTACCTCTTACTTCTCTTTGTATTGAGGTTCTAATTCAGGTTCTATACTTCTTGCTGTCTTGGAGCAGTAACTTGGAGGTGATTTGAGATGGTCTCAGTGCAGTGTCATAATCTGGAGAACCTTAGAGAGGGTGCCATGCTTGTAACAATGTGGAGAAATACATGGAATTACTGAATGGGATTCTTTGAAATATTGCAATGAAATGAATGTACATTTGGAATGCATAGAGAAATAGTGATAGAATTAAGAAGGCTTTTAACAATATAGAAATTACATGTTTACTTGTAGAAGTCTGACCAGATTGACTTGTTCCTGAGCCAGGAAAGCATGCAGGTCAGGCCCAGAGTGACCCCGTGTTTGTGGCATACAAGGTAGTTCAGATGTCTGACTTTGGAGGCACTGCTAGTGGAAAATCCCTCTGGCTAACCTTGGGTATGCACACCCTGATAGATGGCATGTTTATTAATGCCTACAAATTAATGCCTTATTTTATAGACAGTGAAACTGGATAGAGCTCCAACTGTGTCTCAGTACACCCGTATTGGAGACAAGTAAATGCATGAGGGAAGGAGCTAACCGCACCCTTTTTGAAACACAGCACGTTTGTGGTAAGGTAGCAACTCAAAACCAAGCTCAAATGGCATTCAGCAAGTAGATCTTGCAGTAACCTACTTTTATAGGAAGTAGTTGCTAATGCCAGTCTATATAATACAGAAAAAGCTCCAAAACTGTCCTATAAATCCCTGCTATTCCAATTTTAAAGTATTTTTGTCAAGCAAGGGCTCACTTGTCAGAACAGAAAAAGCAGCCATAGGATTCTTGGCTAGTTGTAGTGAAGATCTCACATCCTAAATATTTTCAGCTATCTGTGATTATTCCACATAAGTAAAAATAACTGATAGTCTGCATAAATTTGAATAAACACAAGGAAACCGTAAGCTGACTGCAAATGTTGCTTGAAGAAGAAAAGTATATATCCTGTATGTCATTGATCAGAGTAATCAAATCATACCTGAGGATACTTTGGTATCACTTAGTGTTTTCTGGTCAAGAGGATGCTGGGACTGCGGTAATTTGTGGGGGTCATACGGGTTTCAGGTGCAATGTATGGGATAGGGAATATCTGCCCAGGAAATGTGAAAAAATACTGAAGTTTCTGAGACTATTTTTGGAATCTCTACTCATGTATTTTGGGCCATTACAGTGCCAAGGACAATATCATGAGCAGTTGAGGAAAGGAAACATGTTCTCTAGTTTTGCAGTTGCTGGTGTGCGCTTGCATCTTGGGAGGAGAACAGACCAAGTGGGGTTTTTGCCCAGTGATGCCTGTTTCTGTTCCAAAGCACACTCTTGGCTTTTTGCTTATGGAAGTATGCAAGAATTCATAATCTGACCTTCTATATTATCTCTGTGTATACATAACCTGCAATTCATTAAAGAAATCCTTGCTGCCTCTGCAGCGTCTGGGAGCAATGCAGAGATGAGAGTGGTCTTAGCAGTTGGAAGAAGTTGCACACAAAACCACCAGCTTGAAAGAGCTTATCACTGGTGAGAGAATAATCTCTGGCATTTCATAAATCAGCAGCAGTACTAACATGCTGCTTGGAGATTTGTATCACTAGCAAATTAATCACGTTCAGGAACACTCCTGTAGCAATGTTGGATGAGATGCTGTGCAATGCCTTCCTGCCAAATAAAGTGCAGAGAGAGGGGTTTGGGGGATGGGAGGCGGAGAAACCAGGCTTAGCTTTCATATTACCTCAGTGTTGTCCATGATAACAGTCTTTAAAAATGTTTAAACAAAGTGACAGTGAAAATCTTCCTAGCAGCTTGACTGATGCTATTGGCAGAACATGAGGAAGGAATGTTTTCTGGTTCTGACATCCTTAGTTTCTGTCTTCAGAGGAAGCATCCACAGAAGTTTGCTCAGTTGCTTTCCAAGCCTGTAATATCTCTGCCATCCTCCAGCCCTGGAGGGCAAATGATCATCAGGCTGTTCTCATGTATGGAAGAGTAGAGATGATAGGAGGTGCGGTATTTTTATAGGCTGCAGGAAAACCCCATTTTGGAGTGAGAACTAAACCTGAAGTTCTCCCCACCTAAGTTCTCCTCTTGAAAACCGTAGAGTTTTAATTGGCATGAACCCAAAGGTTTGGTGTAACTGCAGGTAATTTTACCAGCCTTTCTACAATATCTCTTACAGTTATTCATAGATTCATGTGGTATTCATGTAACTGTTTTTCTCTCTTGAATTCACCGAGCTTCAATTTTGAATTCTAAAACCAATTAGCAATATTTCCCATGCATTGCACTCCTGAATGCATACTTAAAGTTTCCACACAGCTAAGGATAATGTTTATACCACTGATGTTATCTTCTCTTCCCTTTAAAAAATCAACATAAACATACACCAGGGGAAAAAAAAGATGTGTTGGGCTATTAAATCATGCCAGTTCTCAGTTGTTGGGTGTTGCCTGCAAATTAAGTGCTATAGCAATGCTAAAGACCAACAGAATCATTCTGCATGTAGATATTTGATAAACTTGTATATAGCCTTTATTTGGCTTTTTTTTTCTTTGACTGTACTTTTGTATTAACCAAAACTGAATACTTCTGCTAAGAAGGAATGCAACTAACTTCAGCAACTTGGAATTAAGAGAGTACTTCACTTATTACAGTACATCAGGTTATTCCAGAGACCACCACTACTCATTTGTGTTCTGGTTTAAAACAAAATGTTAGTGACTAGACCCACAGTATAAATCTGCCGTGTTTCAAGGCAGCTGTTAGATTAATTCTCTCAATTCTGCTGTGCCAGTGGGTGCCAGCAAGTTCCAAACTTAAATGCTTTTTAATGCTTTGTACAGCACTGGGCACATTTTATAGAGCTGGGTGGGAGATATGCTATATTGTACCTAATAAACTGCTCTTTAAAATATCCATGATTCAGCTGCTTGTATGGAAAAATGTATGCTTTGCATTGAGAAAAATCTTAACTCTTAAGCTGTCAGTATCAGGCTGTTGCTTTTAAAACTTTGAAATTTTGTTTAAGGTGTTTGTATGTGCTTTTCAAAGTATTTGTACTATGTATTTACTGGCAAAGTGGTTTGTGACAGGACGCGGAAAAAGTTACCTTTTGCAATTAGATGTTGTTAACCTTTTCCCCAACAAGCCAGAAACTTCAGTTCTTGTGGACAGTCCTGTGATGGAGGGAAAGAGATGGAATGTAATTCTAGCAGGAAGTTGTTTTGTTTGTTTATAAATTGTACTGAAAGTTTTTGTGGTTTGTTTTCCTTGCTGGTTTTTGGTTTTGGGGTTTGGTTGTGTTTGGCTGTGGATTTTTTCAATCCAGGGCACAGAAAGGAGCAGGGATTGTTTTTCACTAGTGCTCCATAACATTTCCAAAGGCTTTTCTCAGGCCTATGTCCCAGGAGCTTTTTTTACTTCTATGTCACACATTCTTCTAGGTTTGTGTTACTTTCTCACTGATTTGTGTCTCAGCTTCTGTTCTATTGGCATACGCACACTAAGGAAGTAGACCAGTTTTAGACAGAGAGGTTCTGGTACAGGCTGTCCTCTTGCAGTTTGGCATCATTGTTGCACCCATTTACTCTGCAGTATCTATTTCTGACAATGTACCCTGTTAACCTTCAGTAACTATGTTAGAAGGAAAAAATGAAGGATTTTAAGACATCAGGTGGACCTCAATGCTAGTTTGTGAAGGGGAGCTGAACTAAGCAAAGCTGGTTCTCTTAATTGTGGCATTTCAATTCCATGCTTAAATTTGCAGCTGAACTGAATGAATTCAGTTGCTGGGCTCCTAAAGAATGGAAATCCTACAAGGAGGCACACAGGCAGTCTTTGTGATGACAGCCTGTAAAACCAGCAGCTGTCCAGGGGTTAGCAAATTGGTTATGCTTCATGTGAACCATGGCAGGACGTGTGCTAACAGAAGATGCATGACATACCTAGCACCTATTGCTTGAGGGTAGAAACAGACCAGCTGGAGCAGAACGACTGGGATAGAAGGGTTACACAGCCAAATGTGAATTAAAGGGAGAATTTAGCCATGCAAAACTTGGGTGTAGGAAGGAGGAGAGATATTATGTGGGCTAGGAGAAAATAGGAGTGTGAGACTTACGCTTCTGTATTGACAACTGCAGGCAGTTGTCTATTCTGCATTGGCAGAAAAGCAGAGAAAGGTTGTGAAGTAGTAAGGGAGTCAGAAATACGGTGGTTTAATGGCATTTTTAGTATAGGTGGAAGGTTGCTTTTCTTTCTTTGGCATTTGTTCTGTTTTGTCTGTCATGGCCTTATGCTGGCTTACCTGAGTGCAACACATTATCTTCTGAGCTCAGCGTGCTCAGAAGTGGAAAAATGTAGTAATCCCCACTTTACAGAGAAGGGAAATAGAGGCAAGCATATTAAATATGATTTGGCTTTGTAAAATACTTCAGTAACAGGAAACTTGTGGCTGACACAGAACTGAATCCAAGTCTCCCTAATAAGAGCCTTAGCCACTGGGCCGTGGCATCAAATTTGCCATTTCTGACAATTCCACTTCAGAAAAAAGTAATTTCTTTTTTCCTAATTGCAGTTTTATTGGTGTTAGTATGTTAGGTGCCTTTCTAGTAGTTCAGGGAAATCGTGTAGTACTGTAATAATGTAATTTATCTGAGGTTTAACCCTTTTACTCAATCTTTTGTTTTATTCCTGTACATGTGGTAGTGAAAGCCCCTTGGAATTAGGCATGGTCTCCTTTCTCCTTGTTTTTCACTCTAGTTACCAGCACTGCTTTTTGAGGAAGAGAGAAGAGAGGTGAGATGCTGCATTTCCTTTGGAAGCCAAGCAATGCCTTCAGATAGTTCGCACAGTTGATTATTCTTGTTGGTAGCTTATTGCTGCAAACAGTGGGGCTCGACAAGCGCATCTCTGCATGCTGCTTATGAGTGAACTGGACGTATCTGTGCCATCCTGTAGTAGCTGGAGGGAGGAAATTATTTTGATTCTTTTGTCTGCTGTAGAAGTTAGTCCATAAAAGTGTCAGAAATAAACTGTGCTGAAGGTGATGAGCTGAAGTTAATCCAATGTCAGGAAACACATCAGCTGTTGGAGCAGGCTGTCGGGCTACTCTGTGGGTTCTGAAATAGTGAGGGCCTTTGAAGTCCCACACGTGTGAGAGAAATTTTCCTTTAAGCTAGGGATATTGCAGATCACATCTGAGTTTGAAGGTTAAGGCAGTTACCTCCTTAATGGCACATGTGTGCTTGTAACTCAAATATCGAAGAAGTTGAGGTTGGCTTTTACTTGCAGCTGGATTTCCTAATCTCTATATATGATAAAATTCTTAGATTATTTGAATGAACTCTAGAGAGCTGCCATTTTCTGTACCTACAAGAAATTTTCCTGAGCTGCCTTGCAGTCCTGTCAATGAAGTAGTCATCTCTGTTGCTGTCTTGGATTACAGCACTCTTGTGCTTAGAGCAGTCCCCTGATCTGGCATTGTGCTTTAACAGTCGCTGTTGACAGGCAGCCTCAGAGGTGATGAGCTGCATTGCAGAGTAGCTTTTTGAGAACTGGACTGGTGATCCCAAGGGCAAGTGGTATATAACATGATAGGAGAAAACTGCTTTTCAGTGAAACAAAATGGGCTTTAAGACGCTAGTTTGGTCTTTGAATCTTCCAGTGAAAGAGACTATGGTTTGTGGTCATTTAAAGGTTTCCTCTGGTTCCAGATTTGACAGTTTTGTTTAAAGAATA